>JAOXJJ010000722.1:6749-16832 GCA_025769935.1 Phoenix roebelenii | reverse complement strand
TGGGAATGAATCTCTAATGCCACAAGCAGTGATGACATGCGAAATAGGAATTTCCGGGGACTCGATCTGACTTCAAAGTTTAGTATCCAAGATTTAGGGTATAGAGAAAAGCGATACATTTCATTGATGACAGTGAAAAGTAAAATTGGACCTAGATAGATAGAGCTTGTGGTACAATATTATAGGAGGGATATGGATGGATGGATGGATGGATGGAAGAGAGAGGAGGGAGGGGGGGAGAGAGAGAGAGAGATGAGTGTAAAGAGACTAAACAAGAAAGATAGAAGCAGACAGGCTTGTAAGCCACCCTACTGACTTCAGAAATTAGCAAATGCATCTGATATCCCAAAAAGAGGTACTTCTGGATACAGAATCTCCTCAAAATCAATCCTCGAATCCATCGTGGAAACCCCTCCAAATCAATCCTAGGACAAAAATCAAAAGTAAAGAATGCCTTAAAAATAAATCCTAGAATTGCAAGAAAAATGAAACTAAAAATCCTGCTAACACAGAGTTCTAGGATAAAGGAAAAATCATTCAGCAAGTCCTAACTAACCAGGAAATTTTTTTTTAAGAGCAAATTCTATTGCAAGTACGAGCCCTTTTTCAGTATGATTTCTAAAATTCCTACATTGAGTAGGAAATCATAAGGAATAAAAAATTAATATAATATCTATACTACTCCCTTTCTTCAAGAAACAAATTAAAAGAGGAAAAGCCAACGGCAAGCACCAAATAAAAAAAAAAGATCACCTTCTACAATCAACTACAATCCCATAGTAACAGAATTGCAACATGAAGGACCAACATTCCCCAAAAAAATAGCAGCAGTTAAATTATGAAATAATATTTGGCATAGTCATTTTCCATATCAAATGAATTTAAATAATACTTAAGTCAAGTGGTTGCTCAATTTGGGGTGGTAGACCAGCTTCCAGAACATCTTGAACAAAAAAATCACCATCACTTGTTTCTTTACCATGAAGAGCGACTACAATCCCTGCTAGACAGAAATAAATACAATTTTTAAATAAACAAGTTGATCAACCTTGGGTTATTTAATACCATTTTAAATGCAAGTTTACAATGTGAAAACCTGTCACATAAACCGAAGGGGCAAGGAAAGTTCCAGCTAGTTTAACCCTTCCACTCTCATCTTCCAAAATAAGATGATCATCAGGATGCATAAAATTATGAGGTTTGACAAGAGGAACCGTAGACCTCTGGATATAATATAACACATTAAAAATGTAGACCTCTATAAATCAAATGATCAGCTTTAGACATTACAAAGACAGCAATGATGATTTGAAGATTATAATACCTCCTTAGAGTACTCATCAAGAATAGAAGACTTGAGTTTCATATGCTTGTACATAGTTCCAATTATAATGCACTCTTTGCCTTCTTCAAGTCCTAAAATAGTATGAACTGCAAAAAGAAAAGGTCAAGAAAGTAACATCATAGAAAGGTTCAGAAAGTAATATCTTGCCTTCTAAAACTGAAGATAGCACAGTCTAGAAATATTTTAAATTAGAATCCAAGATGATATAATTCCGAGTGAGGTGTTAGGAGTAGGGGATGGGGTGTTGAAACTACTCTCTTGATCTTTTCCTCAAGACAACCTAACTGTAGCAGCCAAGATCCGCCGAACCGGTATCGGAATCCATACAAGTCGGCGGACGGATCGGTACGGTACCAGTACCGACACATGATACACTTGGGTGTGTCGATTCCATACCGGCATGCCCTTTTTTCTAGAATTTTTCAAGTTAATTTAATTGGTAATCAATCATTTTGAACTTTTTTAACAATTTTAAATTTAATTTGATTTTTTTATATTTTTTAATTTTTTTTGATATTTTTTGATATTTTTTGATGTTTGTATGATCCCGATTTAATCTAAATGATGCATTTTATTATTTTAAAATAAAACAAATCATAAAATGATGAGTGAAATGTTGCATGCTACAAGAATTAATATGAAATATCCTGAAATCAAGTAGTGAGATGAAAAATATAAAATAGCACAATCAATTACATATATTTAAAGTACAACATACATATCGATATCTAAAATCTCGTTGAATGACGATGCCTCTCGTAGATTTCCAGATCATTAGCATAATCAGAAAGCACATCAACCCATCCCTCTAACCGAGTGACATTGTAGTCTTGTATGTTCATCCCATAAGAAACGCACTTCGGGTTATAAGCACTCTCAAATCTCTCGCTAAAACTTTAGCTCTAAGAGGTGTCCTCTGCTGATAAAATGGCTGTAAAGGAGCTCATCCGAATAAGCCGGTAGCAAAATCCGACTCGTAAGATGCTTCGGACTGCGTAGGATAGTAGCCACCGAAAAATACCTCATGCATCATATCCATATCCGCATTCGTATGGGTTACAGGCTACTTGTGGCTGCGGTAATAGGATCCAATATATAACTCGAAACCTGATACGTTTATAGATCCTACTCCACATGCAAAATCATCTGCAGCTACATCGTATCCTCCTGAATGACCTCGAGGGGCCCTTCTTCCATATGCAATCGATCCTCAGGGGCTCCATTAAATTGTGCACCATAGTCTCTATCCTGTGTAGCATACGTAAACTGGAACTCACCGATGAATCAAAGACCATCCTGCAGTTGTCTCATAAACGATGGTCTCATATCTACCATTCTCTCCTTGGCCAGCAAATTCATGACCACCAGAATTGCTGCTCCTAGTCTTTGAATCTGAGTAAACTGACTTTTCGACACTCTTCATTGGGGTTGTAGGTGCCTTTTTTTTGGTGTGCTGGGCAGCTGCCTTCTTATCCTTCATGCCACTTGCTATTTGCTTGTCCTTCGTGCCTCTTTTTACTTGGCTATGTTAGGAGAATGTATATCACCCTCCTGATCGAGTCGACCGAAAAGCGTAGTAGCTTCATCTAAGCATCTCTCGATCATATCTCTGAGAGAATGTCTTGGACAAGAAGTCATGTGGTGACCAGCTCTCCTATGGCTGTGACTGATCAGCTGAAAAAATGCATAGAATATTGCTCTCTGCCCATTGCTCTGCATCGACCCTAGGCTCGCTGGCTACAAAAGTGGCCGGTCATAGAGACGATCCTCGCTCATCAAGCTTTGGTTCCTGCTGCTAGTCCGCAAGCCATCCGATCATAGGATTATCCTCATCATCAACGAAAGCACTATTGATCAAATCTATGTACTTTAGCTCCACTTCCTTCTAAATGCACTTCAGCCTCAATCTCAGATTGTAGTGAACATATACAAGATCATTGAGATGCTTCTGTGTCAAACGGTTTCTCTACTTGCTGTGCATGAGGACGACAGTGGACCAATTGTGCTCACAGCCACTCGAGGAGACTATCTGAAAGAGAATTTTGATAGCTAGCCACTTAAAATTTTTCGCGAACAAACCAAAATAAATCTACCATTCAGCTACAAAAATATTGAAGAAAATTACATATAAGATAGTACCATATTAATAACAATCTTACGCCATATAAATGTCCTCATAATGTGTAATATACCTAGATTTATACATTTTTTTACTTACGACGGCTGTCGAGACTCCAAAGCTATCAGTACCCTCTCTAAATATTTTGATATATAAAAAAAATGTTGTAATATGTTAATAATTGTAGATACCGGTTAACTTACACATTACTTAAGTTAACTTACCTCTTCTAAACATAGAGCCCCGACTTTTAAATTAGGCTCCATCTTGTAAATTACATTACACAGAGCAGCCAGAAGTTCGTCATCTATATCTATTCCAACTACAACATACTGAAACCAAGGATTCAAGTAGTATGCTGCAAATAGAGTTCGTTATTGTCTTAGCAAAATTGTACAAATATAGGAGCCGTCTAATTTTTAATGTTCTTGCTTACTTGCTAGATGCAACTCTCTACCCATCTAGTAGTCCCACCGCCGCTCAATGATCTCGATGTATTCCTAAGGATACGTTGGATTTGCCTTCATGATATGAATCTTTGCTCTTTCCAATATGTGGTACAAAAAATCCATCCGGAAGTACCTCTCACTATCCATAGCCTGAAACACTTCATACAATGGTCTGATAGCTTCACTATCGTAGTGGTCTGCTGCGAGAATATCTGCTTTATCACCAAGTCCTCGATAATACTTCCTTCAGTGTCGGCCCTCGCATATCTACTTTCATGCCACTCAGAATGGACAAACATCTGATGCAAGGCTACTTTCTTCTCAAGAAAGCTATCAAGTGCAACATAGTTGGTAGCAAAACCGTATGACTTCTGATCTCAAGATCTCTTCTCCTGCATATCTCCTCATCAATAAAATGACCCATGTATGGTTATAAGTATATCCGATGATGGTTTGGGCTATCTCCACTGTCTGTTACATCCTACGAATTTTCGCAATGTCCAACAACATGAGGACAATACAATGTGCAGCACATGAAGTCTACAAAATATATGATCGTCGCTCCACAAGATCTCCATGGCGGCCTTATATTATAGCCCATTATCAGTGATAACCTGCACGATATTTTCCTCTCCTACCTGATCAACCATCTTCTCCATCAATTTGAGGATGTACGTGGCATCATGCACCTGATCAGAAGCATCAACCAACTTGAAAAAGAAAATCTTCATATCACAATATGTCAAAAAGTTGATAATACTCTGTCTGATAGGACCGATCCAACCACACACATCATTGTTGGTCCTAATATAGATCACTTGCTCTTGTATGAGGTAATATATTTTTCTAGCTTCTTATTATTGTCAAGAAGCTCACTGTAAATGTCCTTCAAGCCTGAAGGATCTACACTGGGACCGGCAGCCTGTATAGTGAAAATAGCAGAGCTATAATACGTATTGTCTGTCGCATTTGCTGAATGTGGCTGAAGTGTAATCAGAATCCAATAGCTCTCCATATATCTTTTTTCTTATCTTTCTTCAGTATTGTATTAACCCTTTAGTGCTTCGAATCTCTGCTAGAAAAGGCTTATGGATCTAAATCATGAATTGCCGCTCCTGATGGAATCTCTCTGGATGACTTCTTTTTATTACCAAAAGCCTCTAAAATAAATGTAATACGGCTACCACCTCTGCTGACGGCCTTTCTGACTAAGGAAGTCCTCCTAAATTCTGGATTTGCCTTGCTGCTCGCAAAGGCCCAAATCGAGCTCTATGCCTAGCCACCTCATCCTACTACCACTGATCATCCAGGCTCGCCTGAATAGCAGCCTGAATAGGTGCTTCCTCGTCATCTAGAGCGAACACTCTTTTGACTCTCTAAAGTGATAGAAAGATGGCTCTACCGCTCGGCGGTCCACACCTCCGCCTTCTTTTTAGAAACTCTCTCCTTCGTTGTTCTGAAATTAGTGAAATACTTCTTTATCACCTATCGAACCTCCTATGGGCATTTTCGGCATAAAGATACATCGGAATAACCACCAGCTAAATAATGCTTCAATCTGGTTATCCCTCCTTCCTTAAACTCTGTATTGCACAGTTGTACTTCCAATGGTGTCGACTCGAGAGCATTTGCCCATGATCCCAACCAATGTCACGCTCCAGTCTTTTCTTTTTTTAATGGTTCCATTCTTGCATGTTTATCAAATACGTCAGTTTATCAATTATTTAAAAATAACAAAATTTTATTTCAATTAAGATAATTTTTTATCTCAAAAAATAAATCTGCTTTATCTAATACATATATTAATTTTTTATATTAATTTATTTATTTATTTATATATTTTTAATAATTTTTAAATTTAAATACCATAAATTCAAAAAAATATGCTTTTTACACCAGAAAATACTTCTTAAAAATGTATTACGTACAACTAATTTTTTATAATTTTCGGTATAAATTATATATTTTTTAATTTTTAAATTAAAAAAATAATTTTTAAATATAAATATTTTAAAAAATTAATTTCATCTCAAATCCATATAGAATCCAACAATGGATGCTATATATATTTTTTAGCCCCATAGGCATGCATCAAATACTACTTATTTCTTAATTTTTTTTGAATTTAAGCCTAGGCCACTATGCATTGGTCACATCAAAATTTAAATAAATGGCCACCAAATTTTGCTGAAGAGTAGCTTCATGCCCCTAATACACTACTGATTTTAAATTTTTTTTAATTTTATTTTTTACATATTTTTTATTTTTAATCCAAAAATATATTTTTAATTTTTAAAAATTATAAATAATCTAAAAATTAAAAAATTTATGTCATTGTATAGATCATCCATAGATCTGCAATATATAATAAAATCAAGCCCAAATCAAAAATTTTGGCATAATCTCTCCTTATTTTGCAAATTTCGAGCTATTTTTTTAGATCCTAAAAAAAGTTGAAGGAATGAGATAGAGGAGATGAAGCACACCTTATTTAGGCTTGAGTCTTCTTCAATTGTGCTAAATTAGTGTGATTTTCGCCGTGAGGAGAAGGTTGAAAGCCGGAGAGCTTAGAAACGATATTGGAAAAGCCTTCTCGGGCCTTCCCAACATCTTTTAATCAACAAACAAAGGAAAGTGGAGGGGGCCTCGTTCAAAACCCGATCAACTACGTGGAGCCGAACAGTTCGCACCAAGTTCGAACGGAACCGGCCAATTCGGCCAACTTCAGGCCGGTTCGAGCCTTTTTCGGCCGGTTCCGGCCGGTTCGGCGTAGAAACCAACTCTAATAGGCGAACCGACCCGATTTTCCACCAGGTCGGCTCGGTACAGACCGAACCGAACAATTCTGTCCGATTTGGCCTTTCTTGGTAGCAGCCTTTATTTAAAAATAAAGCAATTCTTTTTCCTGCAATAGATCTTTTCGTGGAGACAAGACTGGAACAGTTTACTAATCTTCTCAACCTAGAGAACATGCACCACTGAAAACATGAACCTAAAAGATTCAAAACAACTAGAGGATGTGACAAAAATCCAACATATATTACTTCTTATTAGGTATAAAGCACTTTGCAATCATAAACTACTTCAATAAATAAGAAACTGTCTCTTAAGAATGACAACATGAATGATAGCAGGTGAAAATGTTAATCTAATGGATTGTAGAGCTGTACCGAACTGGCCGGTTAAGAATGCACCGAATTGTACCAATCAATTACTAGCATAGTTCAAGACCCCCTTTCGAAACATTAAATTCCTCGATTTGCTGAAACCCCTCTCCAATCAAAGCCTCAATACGACTCCACTTGCTTTGAAACTCCTCCGACCCCTTCACCTCCTCCATCCCCCACCCCCAAATCAAAGCCTCTCCATGGCTGCATGTGCCTCAAAACTCCTCCAGTCCTTTCGCAGGTGAGTCCCCTCTCTCTCTCTATTTCTCTCTCTCTCTCTCCCTCCCTCCCCTTATTCTACTCCCCTCTCTCTCTCTTTCTCCCACTCCTTCTGTAGGCCTCTCCCTCTCCCTCCCCGTGGTTTTGGTACACCATAGTTCAGTACGATATGGACTGGTATCATACCATACTAGTCAGCGGCCAGCATGCCTACCAGTAACAGTTCTACCATCCTTAGTTGATCTATAACACGCATACTTACAGCGCACAAAATGCTACCTCTTGGATGAAAATACACTAGACGCAGCAATATAGCATAAGCAAGGAAAAAGAAATCCTATTGTAAGGTTCATGCAAGGAGACATGACATCCACCAATTGATCCATTAATATTACATACTCCCAATGAGCATCAAAAAATGATGAAATTTGAAACAGCAGCCTAAGATGTGGATGAGGCTACTTAGTATGGCTGAAATAACATTAGTGAGCTTCTCTGTAAGATAACATTTTTATTTTCAACTCCACCAAATTAACTTATCTCTTCCATGGGCATGTCAGAAAACATGTATTAGCCATACTTCATCACATCTCCAACATTCCAAAGACAGACTGTCCTGAGGGTGCGAGACTTGAACCCTCTTACCGCATGGTTTAGAAATTCTTGCCGATGACCCATGTGCCTACAATTAAAACTTTTAGCCATGCTTATCTCATTCCTATAAGGCAAATTTGTAACATCAAATGTTCCCAAAATACTACAAAATAAAGGTAATATACCTGTCATATTCCTGTTCCTGACTTTTTAGGCCCATGAAAATGTTAACACGAAGAATGATTCAATTTACAGTTGTAATCTAAGATTGAATTTGGCCAGAATTTCTAACCCAGTCCACCAAATTTAGCCACTTCAGGATCCTTCTCACAATTAGAAGCAAAAAGTAAAAATGAAGAAAGAGATTTACCTAGATATAAACCTTAACTCACTGAATAATAACACAAAGCCTAATCAAATGATTATTGACTGAGGGTTGTGGCACACTGCAGGGTTATTTCATTTTTCAGTGTCAAACTCTGGTATCGTCTTTCTTTGAAGCAATATCTACAAAGGACAGATGCTTTTAAGTATTGCCTCAAAATAATAGTGTGTAGTTCCTAGTCTTGTTCGATTTCACCACAAATGCAAACTTGAAGAAAAATTGATGGCCCGGTTTCTTTAATTTCTTTTGTCCAATTTCCAGAGGAGGGCAATAAAGCAAAATATTACAATTTGAATGGAATTGGGTAGGTATCCCTCTTATTTCCTCCCAAAAAACATAATAATAGAAGGATATGGAGTCTTGTAGTTCTTAACTACTTCTGATTCTTCTTTGCATCTCCTTCAAAACCATTATCAGCATCCTTGCAAAATATTATCATATTTGAGGTCATAAAGTGAAAGAACAAATTTCATACGGATTAGCACTCTAATGCCATCACTCCATTCAATACATAAATTGGTCATTTTTCTCAACTGGTCTACTTAGCATTATACTTCATCCCAGCTGTTGGCTATAATCCAAACGACCTTACACCAAACTCTTTTTATTAAGATGCTATTCTTGAATTCTTCTGCTTGTAATTGGAAGGTTGGAAATCTACAATCAGTCTCATAAGCCTTTACACAAACCCAATTAGCCTCATATAATGGATTTCATTCAAAAAAAGAAGCATCTATACACTGAATCATGGATTTAGAGCAAGAGAACCCTAGGTTTCTAGGGTTTCCTTACAGAAACAAGTAAGGCGGAACAAATTCAAAAACTACAGCCATCAAGTAACACCAAATAAAAATCTTCAGAAACCTGCAAGAAATCAAAACGAAGCGAGCAATGAAAAGGAGGCAGGAATTACCAGGGAGGTGAGGCTTCCACTTGGGGACAAGGGAGTTGAGGAGATTCCTCATGTGATGGAGGCGAGTGAAGTAGATTTGGCTGTATTGCTGCCCTCTATACCTCTCTCCATGGATCACATACCTCTCGTCCTGGGATCATTAGGAAGAAATGGAAAGAGGTCAAGGAAGAGGGAAAAGAGGGGACAAGCTATGAAATCTCTACAAGAGGAAGAGGATAGACAGAATCACGGAAAGAAGAAGAGAAGATACAAGGTTTTGATAGACGGCCTGCTTCCTATCGAAGTGCTTCGGGCTTCCGTCTCCCATCTCTGCGTCTTCCATGGCGGGAAAAGATGTGGATTTTGGAATTCCCTCCTGCTGTCCGCCTTCGGCTCACGGAGATACTTATACTCGGCGGAGCAGGGGAGGCCTTTGCTCGGGTCGTGGTCCGTCCGACATTGGATCGTGTCACACCCTCTCCCATAGCGCGCGCGGAGGCGTGCGGCCCACGCGCAGGGCCGACCACGGATGGCGTGCGGAGAGGCGCACGCGTATGGCTCAAATGCGCACAAGACGCACAGGCGGTCGGCCCGTGCATAGGCCGTGCGCAGGCGGCACGCGCAGCTAGGCTGACCGTAGGGGCGTGCGTAGGCGCGCGCATGTAGGATGGGCCATGGGCACGAGGGAGGTGTGCCCGCATTCGGCCGTGGCCAGGCCGAGTGACGCTGCACTGTGCACGAGCAACGCACAAGGCAGCAACCCTGTGCATCGGAGACAGGCCGGTTCCAGCCTGGGCACAGGGGCGTATGCGGGCAGACATGCGCGGGTGCTGGCCTGTCACGACCCCCGCCCCATTCCGACGGGCCGCCGCGACGGTCCTAGGGTGCGGGTAGGCATAAGGCCACCAGCCAC
>JAOXJJ010000721.1:55181-84134 GCA_025769935.1 Phoenix roebelenii | reverse complement strand
CCCTGTCGGAGTCCGGAGTGGGCGAGGCTTGGTCGGAGTCGACTCGTGGCGCTATGGGCCCCTGCGCTAATTTAAGGAAATAAAGTTGCGCCTTCACCAACACCTGCGGGTTTTGATGTAATGGTAGTGCTTGATCCTGACACGGTCCTTGAGAGCATTTCTTTTTTTTCTATGTGACAAAAATACCCCTCCCTCATAAGTACCCGGTTTCTTCTTTCCAAACTGAAACTCACCTTCTTCTTCCCTCATTACGCCTTCCTATCCCCTGCCGCAGCCGATGGCCGCTCCTCCATCCACCGTCTCGGTGCCCTCCAGTCCGCCGTCGCACTCATCTTCCTCCTCCTCGCCGCCACCACCCTCCTCTTCTTGTACCCCCTCACTCTCGACCTCCTCTTCCCCCTCGCTTCCCTCGCCTTTGCCCTCCTCTCCGCAAACTCCGCCCACTTGGCTGCCGCCTATCAGACCTCCAACCTCTAGGCCAAGTGCGACTCCCTCTCTGCGCCGTCTCCCTTGCCCTCGCCCTCCACCCGTGCTTCTTCCCCACCATCGCCACCTGCAAAAGAATCTAGAGGAAATAGGGTCTCGGCCGTGCTACACTGGCCACGTCACCGAGCCACCGCCGGCCTCGGCACTCTTCCGGTGCCTCCGGACTCGCGAAGGAGAAGAAGGGAGGGAGGAGAAGAAAGAAGAAATGAGAAAGAAGAAGCTTCAGAAAGAAGAGAAGAAAAAAGAAAAGAAAAAAAAGAATTAAAAAAATAAACAAATAAATAAATAAATGCATAAATATATATATATATGAATTAAAAAATAAATAAAAAAATTAAGATAACATATAAATATATTTCACTAAAATAAAATAATAAATAAATAACTAAATAAATAAATAACAATCCGGCACCCTTTCAGCGCCGCCGGCCTCACAGGAGGAGAAAAAAGGAGGAAGGAGAAGAAAGAAGAAGCTTCAGAAAGAAGAGAAGAAAAAAGAAAAGCACAGAAAAAGAAAAGAAAAGATAAAGAAAAAAAGAAAAAAATGAAAAAGGAATAAAAGAAAAATAAATAAATAAATAAATAAATAAGATAATAAATAAATATATTTCAATAAAATAATAAATAAATAATGATCTGGCAATCTTCCGGCACCGGAGGAAAAGAAAAAAAAGGAAAGAAAAGAAAAAAAAGAAAAGAAAAATAAAGTTAACTCGCCATTACAATAATATAGCATGGCACATATTTAAGTAAGTTTGGTACATAATTAATCAATGTTTGAACACTTAATCTAGCCTGACACAGTTAAATCTTATAGGCACACAATTAAGTAAGCTTGGAACACACTTAATCTTGATTGGTACACAGTTAAATCATCTTAGAAATACAGTTAAGTCTTCTTTGCACACATTTAAATCTTCTCTGCAACGACGGCGGGGAAGAAGTGCAGATGGAGGGCGAGGGCAAGGAAAGCGGCGGCGGGGACGACGACGGAGAGGAAGTCGCACTTGGCTTGGAGGTCGAAGGTCTGGTAGGAAGCGGCCGAGTGGGCGGAGGCTTCGCAAAGGAGGCAAAGGCGAAGGAAGCGAGGAGGAAGAGGAGGTCGTGAGTGAGGGGGTGCAGGAAGAGGAGGGTGGCGGCGGCGAGGAGAAGGAAGATGAGTGCGGCAGTGGATTGGAGGGCACCGAGGTGGTGGATGGGGGAGCGGTCGTCGGCTGCGGCGGGGGTTGAAAGGCATAATGGGGGAAGAAGAAGGTGAGTTTCGAATGGGAAAGAAGAAACCAAGTACTTATAAGGGAGGGGTATTTTCATCTCATAAAGAATAGTTAAAAATGTGCTGGATCGGTTGTTATGAAGCTAGTCAACAGAGATTTATGGTTATAGTGGAGTCTTTTGGAGGGTGGGAAATTAATTTCCTCTATTTTTGTTAGTAATTTATCTAAGGTACCATCGCATTAACTGCCCCAGAATGGACCTGGCGTATTTGGCGAACCGGCCTCAAATATAACTAACTGAAATTAATAAGGTTCGAGTCCGAAGTTAAGACCTACGTTCTAGCCCAAATTCAGTTTTTACTCAAAATTCGAGCTTGGAGCATGATTTTGAACTTCCTGAACCTTTTTTCTCAATTTAAAAATATTTTAAAAAAATACTTGCTTAAATAAAATATTTAAAAGGGATTGCTAAGGCCTATGGACTATGATTTTAGTATGACTTCAGCTAGTCTTGGGGATGTGGAAATAACAACATTTATGAATCATTGAAGACGTTCCAATTGCTCCTTCAATTAGGATCCATTGGGTAGACGTTCCAATTGCTCCTTCAATTAGGATCCATAGTGGTACCCTTTGTCTATCTGTATCCCTAAGGACCTTCGCATGCACCCTAGGTATTGTGGTTGTTCATAAGGGGTGTTAGTGCATGGAAAAGAGCTATTAATATTTTTTTCGATCACCAAAATTAGATACTTAAGGCATAAGTATACATTATATATAATGTAAGATTCAGGTCAGGTAGGTCTTCAGCCGGGCTGAACTAAACCCGAGCTCAGCTTGTTTTAATAGGTAAGTTCATGTTTCAGGCCCGACCTAATTTGGCCTACTAGGCTTAAAATCTAGGACCAAGTCTGTCCAAAATATTTCGAGCTTAGGTAGGTTGGGCAGGCTGTCAATCCTACGAGCAGGTCCACTTATGAAGGGCTTGTTTGGTTCGCGGAAAGCATTTTTCCTCCTAGAAATATAATTCCTGGAAAATAAATTCCTAAGAAATAGGATGCCTAGGAAAGTACTTTTGGCATATTTGGTTGACCATGAAAAAATGACAAATTTCTAAAGCGCTTATGTTTGGTTGGCCATCCACTTTTTTAGGAAAGTTATGTATAATTTATATTATGCCCTAAATAAAAATTAGGTCGCTGGATTCCGGCGGAGTGGGTGGGGCGCGATCTACGGCAACGAGGCAAACTGGCGTACGATGTTGACATCGTTCCGATGTCGGAGGGCATCACAACCTTCTGTTTTCACAGAGGGGAAAACCGGGATGTTGCATTGGCAGGCGGCCCATGGCTGGTGGCCGGCCAACTAATGGCGATGGAGGCGTGGAGGCTCGATTTCATCTCCGGAATCAGTACGGTGAGTCGAGCAGTTGTATGGATGTGCCTCCCTGGCCTATCTTTGGAAATTTGGGACAGGGAGTCTATTCTCCAAATTGCTGCGGAGGTGGGCCGACCCATGGAGCTGGACGACGTCTCCGTCAAGCGCCGGCGAGCAGGGTACGCACGGGTCAAAATGGAGATCGATGCACTCAGTCCCCTTACACCAGGGGTGTTCGTTCAGGGGTAGTCGGCAAAGACCTGCCGGCCTTCTGCTATGCTTGTGCCCGGCTCGGACACCTCGTGGGCGATTGCACCCAACCCAGGCCGAGACCAGAGTCGGAGATCCGAGGAGGCAGGGCACCAGAGCCCCAGTCGACTGGCTTTCGGACCGTGGCTAGCCATGAGCCGGGTCTGCCTGGCTAGAGCTACCGGTGCCAGAGGAAGGATGGGGAAGGAGGCAGGGATCCACTCTGGGCTGGCCCCGGACGCGGCCCCTCTGCAGCAGCAAGCCGGCACCCCTCGAAACGAGCGGACTTCGCCCTCATCATCACCGGACTCGGAGGATTGGAAGCTGCCTAAGACGGTGGCGCGGCGGGGTTCGGTGGAATGAACACGAGATCCTAGGAAAGAGAAGGAGAAGAAAAGAGAAGAAAGGATGAGAGCTAGAAACATATCATCACGTCTTGGATTAATAACACGAGCCAGGCACTTGGCAAACGGCCGCACATTTCATCGGATTTAAGCCTTAGGACTTGCAAGGTATGCATGAGATTTTTTATTTTCGGATGGATCATGCATAATAACAGGCAATGATAAAACTGAAGTATATAGAAAATTTCAAATGTTAAATTTTATAACCAAATTGAATCCAAAATTCAATATCTCCAAATTTTACCAAAAGTTAGTAAATAATATTTTCCAATACTTGATTTATTCAATTCAGAACATTGACTAAGTCCTAATTCTCGTGCACTCAGCCCTATAAAATCTGTCCATGCTACTCTCCAACATCCAAAAAGGATAGAAAAAAGTTAGGGAGCTGACAACCTCATAAGTTATAGCATCTAAAAGGGAAGAGAAAAATTTTATATCTGGCTTAAATCAAGTCAGATGGGCTAGGGAAACCCAAATCTCACCTCATGAGTATTGAGTCGCCCTCCATTGTTCACCAAAGAAAATGTGGGAAAGAGAGAGAGGGGAGAACACCAAGAGGGAGGATAGGAAGAGAGTGAGATAGATATGAGATGGAGAGGACAAGGGGAAGAAGCCATGTTGCCACCTTTTCTATCCCATTCTGAGTGAGGATGGCCTACCAGGCTTGACCAAGTGAGGTTGAATGCATGCGCAGGCATGCCAGTAACATCGAGCTAGCTAGAGGGGGGTGGGTCAAATGAAGGATAGCAATATAGGTCCATATGCCTTAATTTTTAAAAACTTTCACCACCATCATACAACAATTTGACGGAGATGGAGATGGATGTGAGTGTAGCCCTAGGCTACCTTAGAAAGCTAGGTTATGCCTACTCCTAGGATAGCCGAATAAAGTAAAGATAAAGATAAAGACAAACTAATTGAATTGATTGTCAAGAAGTCTCTCTACAAAATATAATTCAACTTATTTATACTAACACATAATAACTGCTCACAAAAACAATAATTGTCCACTCGGAAGGATGCTTTCCATGTCTAGTTTCACTCCTTGCAATTTTGGTAACTACTGCCAACCATCTTCCCATTATGCTCATACACAAGCACAAATGTTCTGCAGCTACCAAAACGATATTCATGCCTTATCGGGCTTAATATATTCAGTCCATTTTCCTTTATTCAGTTCATAATAAAGTCTTCTATTCTTGGAAATCCGAGATCATTATAATTACCTTAGTCTTCTATCAGACAATGACTCAAAACTTAATCGTTCGGCCTCATTTTCTATTCTTAGCCAAATTCTATCTATTCATCCACGCTCTCCACCCATGTGTAATTTCTTAGCAAACTTTATTCAATCTTAGAACAAGTCAAGTAATTTTCACCCGCTCTGATTCTATCAAACTTCATGTACGCAGCGCTTCCCTATGATTGCCAGCTAGATAGATGAGATGTGGTTTCAACAATAACCTCCACATCGCATTAGATAATGAGACTAAAAAAATATCCATCATCGCCTTCTCGATACCTCTAGAATAGGAATTCCGCAATTATGATTTTAATCCACTAATTGAGGGCTGCACTTTCACCAAATAACCTACCTTTGGTAATCTGCTCGTAACTCTTTTGATATTTTCAAACCTTCCATTCTTTCTATATCTCCTTTTATGGACTGTTCTTGTATATCCAAACGGTCCTCGCTTTACTCAAAAGATCTTCCTTATTCATAGAAATCTGGTTTTACTCTCCATATAGATGAGGATTTGATTTATTTTCCATTAAAGCATGCCTTTTTGTAAGTAGGCCTTGTATCTCTCTCCCATCCTCATTCTTCTGATGTCTCCTCCTAATATTCCTCTAATCCCCATGGTTAGTGGGACCGTTTATTGGTCAGAACAATTTGTGTTTCAATCCTCGATAAGGTCGCAGCTCAGCATGCTGTCTGATATGGGTCTTGTTGTCGAACTGGGATACAATCACCTACAATTTTTCAGTATGGTAAGTCAATGTTTCCACTCTTATCAGCTATTCGAACTCCAACGTGTTACATTTGTCCTGCCCCTGCTATCATCGACAATAGATCATTGTGGGTAGAATGCCTTGATGCTTTAGCAGGTCAATGATGGTGAAAGATTCATCTGCCTAAATCCGGAGTCAAGTGAGCACCTCAGGTATTGACCCATGCAGTCCCATGCTTAAACGAATGTAATAAAATGATAAGAGAACTCCGAAAGTACATACATTCCTGCAAGTACCTAATCAGCAGCTCGGGGAGTGGCTACTTCCTTTTGACTCCTCAGGAAACATATTTACAGGTTTTGAACGTTTGTGAAAAAGGCACAGCACAACTAGAGCTCTCGATGACCGTGAAAAGCTGGCATAGTATCTTGACATGATCCGTGCTTCTTCGCACATGCTTTCTTCATAGATTCTATAGCTTCCCTGTCCAAATAAGAAAATAACGCTTCTTACATAGAAACCATGAGGAAAGCATTGAAGCCATTCAACTTGGTTACAAGTGATGTTTGTTTGCATTTCTTGTAGCTAATGGGTCTTATTAGGGTTAGAATAATAATTCCACAAAGGAGCAGAGATGGCAAAAGCAATAAGAGAGTTACCCTATTGCATCCTCAATCTCTTTATCTGCACGTTCTAGCGCTAAAGCATCCAAGAAAGCCAGCGCTGCCTTTTTATACTCCTATAGTCATATAAGAACGCATGCATGGTCCATCCAAGAAAAAAGAAAACAATTTGCTGAAAACAAATACACAAGAGTAACCAAAGAATTGGCAGCATTTGACTTTCACTTACTTTCAGTAAATTCAAAGCTGAACCTTCCCGGTAGCATACCTTCGCTCACTCAGGTTTCAGCATTTTAAAAATAATAGCATCGTGCAATGCACCGTCTCCCACTTCCAAGCGAAGCCAACAGAAACTTCTGTTGGAATATATGATGGAATCAAAAGGGTCCAATAGCATTGCCTCCATTCAAGCATCAGAAATTTGAATTAGTATGGAAATAAAGGAGCTTTTTGCCTCAATTTCAGCATATGAACATAAATATGTTTTGGTATAACATTAAAGAAGGAAACTTTAATAGGTTAACAGTATACTTGTTTTCATGAGAGCAAGTTTGAATCCTGGCGTGAATTTGATGCAACGAAAACCAAGATAAGCTATCTACTAAATGTACAAAAAAAAGTTACACCTAAGATAGTGAAAACATTGTGTAATCTGAATCAAAACATGCAAAAATATAAAATTTGTCAATGTAAGAGTTACTTATAGAATATTCTCAATTCAGCCCAAAGGAAAGAATTATTCAATCATAATTATAAGTAAATACACATACATGCTAGATACTTGGCTTGACCTAAACAGTACGACAAGATTCATCCATGATATATTCAATTTGCGGTACCACATTGTGGTATGGTACTCATCATGCATCTTCAAGGGAGTGCATATTGCACAGTATAGGGCATGTTTCTGAATCAACCCCATCAACCCCCCACACAGACATGCACTATCTATTTTACTAGCATTTTAAGCAAGGGATCAGGTTAGCTCTTTTGCACGAAAGATCATCAGGGTCTTGTGTACGTGCATGACCAGTCGATCATGCTTTGAGATTAGGGCATGTTTTTGCATCAACCCCATCAAACCCCTATGTAGAGATGCCCTATCTATTCAACTAGAATTAAAAGTAAGGGATCGGGTTAGCTTTTTTGCATGTAAGATCACCGAGGTCTTTTGTGCGCACTTGACCATACATGATCACGCATCATCCAACACAATCACACATCTCAAAGCATGTCCAGGGAGTAAAAGGCGCCGATCATTGTTCATGTGAAAGGCCTGAACTAGCTCCTAAAAGCAAAGTCTCGAGAGGTGCATCAGGCTCTGTTCAAAGGTCAAATGTCTTCAAATGATGTTCACCACGCATGACAAACTCTAGTCACACAAAATACATGAGTTGGCATTGTTTAAAAAAATTATACAACACATCCACATCAACAAAAGCCGTGTTATTTCTTTTAGGTAAGTTTCAGACATTATTTTCATAAAGTTGTCTTCACTCCAGACTTTATTTCATCAAATTATGACTCAGATCAAAATTACCTTAAATTAGATATCATTCAACAATTATCTATCAGCAAACCCTCATTTAGCAGATCAGAGAGAAGAGAGTGCATTATTCCTTATCCATACAAATATCGCAAAATACCTATAAGATAGGAGTCACTAGGATCTTGTGTGCATACATGAAGAACATGAAGCTAGGACAACGTGGAATGCAACACAATGAAAGAATATGAGATGATATTATAACCCTGTTGATCTAGACATTATGAATAATGAAGTGATATGATGCTCAAGTGAATGCAAGTGTCACAACCAAGGTTTGCAATCATTCAACAATTATGACTCAGATCAAATTTACCTCAAATTAGTAATCATTCAAGAATTATCTATCAGCAAACCCTCGTTTAGCAGATCAGAGAGAAGAGAGTGCATTATTCCTTATCCATACAAATATCGCAAAATACCTATAAGACCGGAGTCCATAGGATCTTGTGTGCATACATGAAGAACATGAGGCTAAGACAACGTGGAATGCAACACAATGAAAGGATATGAGAAGATGATATTATAACATTGTTGATCTAGACATTATGAATAACAAAGTGATATGATGCTTAAGTGAATGCAAGTGTCACAACCAAGATCTGCAATCTTGGTATCGAGTACCGAACAAATACTGTACCAATTCGGTACAATACAATATAATATGCATCCCATATTGAAACAAGGCTCCAAGCATTTTTCTCCTTTTTTACCTCAGTACGCCTCGTTATGAGTCAATATGCCTCGATACAAGTTGGTACAAACCTTGATACGCCTCAGTAAGAGGCGGTATGGAGCATGTACCGATCCGAACTAGAGTTTTGTGTCGGTTCCCACTCAGTACGATATGGTATGCCCCATACCGGCCAGTACGGAGCAATACGACAGTCCATGGTCACAACCATCAAGTAACTTGAAGTAGGTGGCTTAAGCCAATCATCACAAGAGTTGGGTAGACATGTAGGTCATGTGCAAAGGAGCACAATATACAACCATAGGGCAATATGTTGAACTCGGGTGAAAAGTAGCGACGTTACTTATAGTAGGAGGAAAAATAAGATAAGATGTTGATTTATGTATCCAAAATCATCAAAGTAACCCTGTGTTGAAGGAAAATGCATGGCATGGTAAGAAATTCAGTGTTAGTTTTCTAACCGCATAGAGGAACCTCTTGACACTATGAAAGATGCACCATAGAGGACAAGCAGCAAGATGACTTCATTAAATATAATTATGACAATGATGAATGTGAGGATGATGATAATGAAAATGAGGAAATTGGAGGTAGGCAAGGTGACAATACAATAGCATGACATTAGGATTGGTACACAAAGCTGTCACTTTGACCATGTACCCTCAAGATGTCACCATTTGTTAATGGCATGGTTAAGGCTGCTTGCTTAGCCATACCAAAAGAGGGTCATAAATAATGAAATTTCTAATGGAGCAGCAATGAAAGGCATCATGTATCCATAGCACATCCTCCGGAATAGGTTACAAAGAAGGCCTCTTGTTGATCCGTACGGGGACCAAATAGTGGAGTTCGGGTGTCATCGTTCTCATGAAAGAGGTTGTTAGTTCCCATTTGACTCAGAAAACTTGTCTTCTTGCTCCACTCACTTTTGTAGTGCACAACCAAATGCATGCCTCATAGGACCAACAAGCAATGTAACTTATACATTAATGAGAATTATGGCAATTCAGCATATGAAATATAGCAATCTAGGAAGTTTGCACTAGTTGAGTCAACAAATACCAACATAGATGAGCGACAGTACTTAGATTTCCTGAGAGACTAAAAGAATGGTATGTTCATACAAGCATTGGTCAACATTACTCACATATTATGCAAATACCAAATTAACCTTGTCTTCAGTAATGGATCTATCGCCTTGGTTGTCATTAACATGAAAATTTGAAGGGTATGTAATGATTTATATCAATAAATAATTGAGAAAAGGATGGGTGATTATGATTATGGAAATATCAATATACTTCAAATCCTCCATGTTAATTAGTCATTCTATCTCGATTGTATACAAAAGTCTAAGATATAATATCCTATTCAATTGCATGTATAGTGTTGTTTACATCAGTTTGGCGAGCATAAATCTACTCATGCTTTTGAATGCAATTTGCATAGCCTATATATATATATATAAAATTAGATATTAAAAAAGTCAAAAGAAAAAGATAAGTAGGAAAAATATAGACCTTGCAATTATATATTTGATAACGTTAAACAATGCCGAGCCTATGTATGATCATTCTCCTTCAAACATGTGCAATCAAGGTATGCTGAACAGACCAGAACTGGTCAGTTCAGCCCGTACCGAACCGGTACTGACAAGCACTGGTACAATACAGCATATAAAATCGGTTTCGACCCAAACTAGGTCAGAACCAATTGGTTCTGTACTTGAACAGGTGCATACTAGCTCAGTACGCACTGGTACAAGCCGGTACTGGTGTGAACTGGGCCAGTTTGCACCGGTCCAAGCACAGCTTTGATGGGGGCTCATGGTCCAAAGCCCCTTACCAAGCCCCTTGCCTTACACTCCTTGTGTGTGCCTCCAAAAATCGCTGACGGTGGACTGATTGTAGGTAACGCCGATGGAAACCTCAGTGCAAAGATCAACGATGAAAGTAAACCGAATTTTATTCCACTCCAATTGAAGAACAAACAAACAAGAACAATCAAAAGCAAAACAATCTAGTAGAGTAGTCAAGGATCTCTACTAGCCCAAATCTAGCAAAGGATCGAAAGGATCCCTTCCTAGCCCAATCTAGTGAAGATTGATGTATCAACCACTAGCCCAAGTTCTAGAACACAAAATCTAAGGACCGAAATCGGCACAATGCTGCCCAAGCCTTACGGCCGACTCTCTAACAAGAGAACAAGACTAAACTCAACTCTGGGATTATTCTCGGATGCCTCACAATGGCCCCTTTCAACCCCTTTTATAGACCCAAGACCCTAGACAATTTTAAGTAACTCTCCTTAAGATAAACATAAAAAATCGTCTTCCCATGGATCCTTGCTGATGTGGCAATGTGCAATGCTTCTTCACCCTTGATTTGCATGTGATCAAGGGCTTGGAGGAGTCCTAGAAGATCTCCAAACTTTATCTCCCAAATTTGGATGGTTGACTCGGTCTTTCGGGGCAATCGGCGCGCATCCCGGACGCATGGAACGTGTTATTCTGAGGATCTGCGGGATCTTCGATTGATAGGGCCGAGGTTGGCTCGGCCTCGAGTTGAAGTCGGCTCGGCCTGAGGTCGGCCTGGCCTCTGGCTGAGGTCGGCTCGGCCTCCCAAGGTCATCTCGGCCTCCCGAGGTCGTCTCGGCCTCTTGAGGTCGTCTCGGCCTTCAGACTACGGTCCAAATGCCCGTTGGGTTGACGGGGCGAGGTCTAGCGCACGGGCGGATCCCACGCAATGCTGATGTTGTGGATGAACCCCGTGGTCGGGCAAGGGGCGACCGGCTTCAAAACACATCAATTGGCCGCTTTGGCCCTCGGTTGGTGCATGGTTGTTCCTCGGCTTGCGGGGCGGCTTAAAAGGGTCCTCAACATTCCTCCTTCCTTGAAGAACATCCTTGCCCTCCAAGATGAAGTTGGGGTACTTCTGAGCGACCTCATCCTCCTTGGGCAAGCCACCATATGCGGTACTTGAGGGCTTCAACTGGTTGAAGAAGTAGTCGGCCCTCTTCATCAAATGTGGGTAAGTCTTGTGCAATCTATGATGGGTCACCAACCTCCTTTTTTAGCCAGGATACATGAAAGATCGGATGAAGCTGAGATGAAGCTGGCAACTCCAGTCGGTAGGCGATCTCTCCAATGCGTTCCATGATTCTGAATGGCCCATAAAATTTCTACGATAACTTGTGGCTGAACTTGTCCTTCAATGATTTTTGTTGGTAGGACTTCAGCTTAAGATAGACAAATTGGTCGGAGTTAAAGATAACTTCTCTGCGATCAAGGTTCGCCGTACCGGTACCGAACTCCGTATCGGTGCCGCACTAGTATAGGCATACCGAGTGTCGATACGGTACGGTATGTGGTACGCCAGATGTACCGATATTGGCGTACCAATACCGGTACCCATCGGTACGGGTACGGTACGCTCCGGTACCGACCTGTATAGCATACCATGTCTGCGACCCTGGTCGTAGTATTGTTTCATCCTTTTTTGTGCATTCCAAAGCTCTCTTTTTTCATTTGGTAGAACTTCGTCTCTTGCCAACAATTCTTTCTCAACTTCCTCACTTCAGGCCGTGCCCCTCTCATATGCAATCAATAGTGGAGGGTGCCTCCCATATACAAGCTCAAAAGGACTCATTTTAATGGATGAATGGTAGAAACTAGGAAGTATTGTACAAGAATTCGGCCTTCCCACCGTGACTGTTGCTCGTGACAAAAGCTGCGCAAGTACTGCTCCAGAGTCCTGTTGATGATCTCTATCTGGCCATCTGTCTGCGGGTGGTAAGAGGAACTGGCCTTTAGTTTACTCCCTTGCAGCGTAAACAGTTCCTTCTAGAAGAAACTCATGAAGACTCGATTTCGGTCGGTGAAGATGCTCCTCGGCACTCCCTGCAGTCGAACTACGTTCTCCATGAATGCATGTGCAACTGATTTGGCTGTATAAGGATGTTTAATAGGTATGAAATGTGCATACTTACTCAGCCGATCAACCACTACTAGGATCACCTCATAGCCCTTGCTTGTAGGTAGTCCCTCGATGAAGTCCATGGTCAGATCTTCCCATATCATGTTCGAGATGGGAAGAGGTTGCAGCGGTCCGGTTGGTACCAGTGGATCATATTTTATCTTCTGACATGTCTCGCACTTGGCCACCAAAGATTTGACGTTGTGCTTCAACCCTTTCCAATAGAAAAAGTGCTTCACACAGATATAGGTGCGAAGCCAACCTCAATGGCCACCTTCCTTGCTGTTATGGAAGTGGTCCAAGATGTTTCTCCTCAGGTCGGGGACGTCTGGAACATATACATTCCCCTTGTAAAAAATCAGACCGTCCTGTACCTTGAATTGTGCGACACCTGAAGTCGCTGCTTCTAGTTTTTCTTGGATTTCTTGTGCTCGAGCGTCAAGCTTGGTTGCCTCGCTAACTCAGTCCCAAATCCTCCAATCAATGCCGCTGATTGTTGCAAAGTTCTGCAACTCGTCCATGCCTTCAGCCACCCACAAAATCTGGTCGTTTTCCCTTTGTGACAATGTATCAACCACTTTGTTCTCTTTGTCGGGTTGATAGATGATGTCGTACTCGAAACCCAACAACTTCAAAAATTTCTGCTGTTCGGGAGCCACTATCTTTTGCTGGAGTAGATGGCGAAGCGCTTGCTGGTCCGTAATGATGGTAAAGCGTCAGCCGAGAAGGTATGGCCTCCAAACCTTCACCGCATGTACAACCGCCAGCAACTCTCTTGCATAGGTGCTCCAAGCTTTCTTCCTTGGCCCTAATGCTTTGGAAATGTAAGCCAAGGGTCGTCGTTCCTGCACCTAAACAACACCTATACCTTCACCACTTGCATCAATGTAGACCTCGATCGATTTGGAGAAATCAGGTAAGGCAAGAATGGGTGTTTCCGTCATAGCTTGCTTGAGGTCTTCAAATGCTTTGCGCGCCTGTATGGTCCACATGAATCCTCCCTTTTTCAGCATGGTGGTCAGCGGCTTCGCAATCAGCCCATAATTCTTCACGAACCGCCAATAGTAGCCAGTTAGCCCTAGGAAACCTCTCAAGGTCGTGATGTCTTTTGGCCATGGCCAATGAATCATGGCCTGAATTTTTTGCTGATCCACACGAACTCCTTCAGCTGAAATTATGTGGCCCAGGTACTCGAGCTCCATTTGCATGAATGCGCACTTTAAAGGCTTGATGTGAAAGTGGTGCTCCTCCAAGGTGCTAGAACAATTTCCAAGTGCTCAAGGTGCTCGTCCATGGATCTGGAATATATAAGGATGTCATCAAAAAATACTAAGACGAACCTCCGTAAGTAGGGTCTGAAAATCTCGTTCATGGCTGCCTAGAATGTTGGTGCACTGCATAAACCGAATGGCATCACCAGGTACTCATAGTGGCTGGAATGCGTCTTGAAGGCCGTCTTGTGCACATCTTCTTTCATTCCGATTTGATGGTAGCCGGCTCGCAAGTATAGTTTAGTGAAGAATTTGACGCCGTGTAATTCATCAAGCATCTCATCCACCATAGGGATTGGAAAACGGTCTTTGATGGTTGCTTTGTTCAGGGCTCGGTAGTCGGTGCAGAATCTCCATAAGCCATCCTTCTTCCTCACCAATAGGATGGGTGAAGAGAAGGGACTTGAGCTATAGTGGATCAGCCCCTGACTAAGCATCTCATCAACTTGGTGCTCAATTTCTCCCTTCTGAAAGTGTGCGTACCTGTAAAGTGGAACATTGATTGCAGCAGTCTCATCTTTCAGCCGAATTGGATGATCAAAGCTCCTTTGTGGCGGGAGGGTAGTAGGCATCTGGAGGACACTTTGATGAGCTCCTAATACCCTCCAGATCGGTGGTGGTAGCCCCTCGAGTACTTGCTGTTGCTGCCGAATTTCTGCGTCATCATGAAGATGATCTTCTCGGTTTAGGGTTAGTCATAACAACGGCAAAGCAACTAGCCCCTCCTTTGCACAGTTTTTCCAGCATGCTGGCCTTGCAAGGCCTTACCTCCTTGCTGCTCAAGGCCGTCCATCTCCTCTTTTTCCCACCGAGTTTGAACTCCATGGTCATTGCGTCGAAATCGATCACTACCCAACCTAAACTACGTAACCATGCATTCCCTAATACAATGTCGAAGCCGACTAATTGTAATACATGAAGGTCGGCTTTAATTCTCGCCCCTTGTACATTCATTTTTACATCATTAACAATTTCAGCACAAAATAATTTTTCACCACTAGCAATTTTTATCTCGAACGGAGTAACCAATGTACCTTTAAGTCCAACCTTTCGCACAATCACTGAGTTGATGAAATTATAAGAAGAGCTGCTGTCCACTAACAATGACACCTCTTGCTTGCCGATCCAAGCGATGAGCCTCATTGTGGATGGTTTTGGTGCGCCGCAAAGTCCATTGAGTGACAATTCAGCGTGCTAATTTTCTGCGGATTGCTCGGGCTCTTCGGGGTGGTCTTCTTCATCGCTGCTGCTATCTGAATTTTTAGATGCAGCAGGCTCTTCGTCGCTGCCCACATCGACGACGTAGACTTGGTCGGTCTTGCAACGATGCTCTCAGCTCCACTTTTCACCACACTTGAAACATAGTCCTTTTTTAATGTAATCTTGCAGCTCATCACAAGACAACTTCTTTACCACTTTTTTCTGATTTTTTGTACTTGATGCAGCCGCTTCTTTGGATCTGAAATTTGCTTTGGATGGTTGCGGTTTGGAGAGCTTGCTGATGGCACTATCTTTATTTGGACGTCGCTCCGGGTTGTAGCTTTGGTCTAGGATCTCCACCATGCGCATTGCCTCTTGTAGCTACGTTGGTTGTTTGAGCTTGATCTCCTTGGCAAACCACGGTTTGAAGCCATCGATGAAGGTATCAAGTAAAGCTTCGTCGGACCATCCGCTGACCATTATTTGTAATTGCCGAAACTCATCGATGTAGGTCTGAACTTTGCCCTCCTTGAGTTTTGCAAGTTGGCCATAGTGATTGACAATGGGGGAAGGTCCCCATTGCATCATGAATTCTTCAACAAAAGCAGTCCAACCCAATTTTCTCCCCTCCTCATACGAGGCCCAGATCCACCTCCACCATCGACTAGCCCTACCTTCTAAGTGGCAGCTTGCTAGGGTAACCCGATCAGCCCGTGGAATATCATAAAAATCAAAGTATTGATCTGCTTTGTTAAGCCACTCATATGGGTCTCCTCCAAACTTTGGAAAGTCAATTTTGGGTTTCCTAAGCCCTTCTTCTCTAGGCCGTGAACCCCTATAGTCATCATCCCGCATGTTTCTTCCTCTCCTTGTCATGGGTTCTCTCCGGCCGTGAGGCCTTTGAGCATGAAAGGATCTTTCTTCGGGTTCACAATCGGCCTCATCATGACTTTTATAGCCATTTACTAACCTGCTCATCATCAAGCCACCTCTCAAATACTAAGCCCTCGATTTCAATTCTTCCTCCCCTTTGTGAATGGTGCCTAACGCCATGATCTACATGATCGGAATGCTAATGGCATCACTCTCATACCTTGCCCTGCCCTGCCACGCGGCATGCGACCTAGGCACTTCTTCTTGCACCCTCTTATGTTCCCTCTCTAGGATTCTCCTTTCCAACCTCTCAATAGTGGCATTGTTCTGCCTCCTTATTTTAGCCATGTTCGCTGCCAACGTATTTGACAAGGTTTCTAATGCCTGGTTAAGGTTGGTTGAACTAGCTTTAAGGGCCTCTATCCTCCTATCCTGGTTGTTGTTTCGGGGGGACTCCCATCTCCTATTGACCCTCTGACTCTAAAACTATGAGACAACATCCTCTAACCTCCTGCAGTTGTCACCCAAAGGATGAACCAACCCACCTGATTTGTACACCACTCAATCAGCCTCCAATATGGGTTGTACAAAAAAATATACAAGATAAAAAAGATCTCAACCCAAAGAGGTCTTGATGATCTATTTGTTCCCTGAAACACTATAGTAGGGGAAGGCGCACAAGGTACTACTAGTAGGCTCCCTTTATGCGGCCCCTAATGTACCCTACAGCAAATCAATTAGGTCAAATAGCATTGGATACTACCAGTAGCCTCCCCGTTATGCTATCCCTAGTTTGAACAAAATAGAATCAAGAGAATTCTTTTTCCTTACAATAAAAGGCTTTCACAATATATCAAGACTATAAATATCCCCAATACAATCAGATCACACCAATTAATACTAGAAAAATCCAGATCTGATTTTTAACTTTAGATCTAAAAAGAGTATGCAAAGAAAATTCAGATCTGGAAGATTGAAATTCAAACATTACCTCCTTGAG
The DNA here is from genome assembly GCA_025769935.1 of Phoenix roebelenii. Taxonomy (NCBI): domain Eukaryota; kingdom Viridiplantae; phylum Streptophyta; class Magnoliopsida; order Arecales; family Arecaceae; genus Phoenix; species Phoenix roebelenii. The sequence continues at coordinate 67,267 of JAOXJJ010000721.1, read as the reverse complement.
GGATTATCTCAATGAAAGCACCAATTAATGGGGGCTCACGGTCTAAAGCCCTTTACCAAGCCTCTTGCCTCGCGCTCCTTGCATGCGCCGCCAAAAATCGCTGACGGTGGACCGATTGTAGGTAACGCCGGTAGAATAACTCAGTGCAAATATCAACAATGAAAGTAAATTAAATTTTATTCCACTCCAATTGAAGAACAAACAAACAAGAACAATCAAAAGCAAAACAATCTAGTAGAGCAATCAAAGATCTCTACTAGCCCAATTTTAGCAAAGGATCGAAAGGATCCCTTCCTAGCCCAATCTAGTGGAGATTGATGTATCAACCACTAGCCCAAGTCCTAGAACACAAGATCTAAGGACCGAAATTGGCACAATGCCGCCCAAGCCTTACGGCCGACTCTCTCACAAAAGAACAAGACTAATCTCAACTATGGGATTATTCTCGGATGCCTCACAATGGCCCATTTCAACTCCTTCTATAGACCCAAGACCCTAGACAATTTTAAGTAACTCTCTCTAAGATAAACATGGAAAACTGTCTTCCCACGGATCCTTGCTGATGTGGAAATGTGCAATGCTTCTCCACCCTTGATTTGCATGTGATCAAGGGCTTGGAGTCCTAGAACATCTCCAACCTTTATCTCCCAAATTTGAATGGTTGACTTGGTCTTCCAGGGCAATCGGCGCGCATCCCGGATGCACGGGACGTGATTCTGAAGATTTGCGGGATCTTCGATTGATAGGGCCGAGGTTGGCACCGCCTCGAGCTGAGGTCGGCTTGGCCTCTAGCTGAGGTCGGCTTGGGCTTTTGAGGTCGGCTCAGCCTTCTAACTACAGTCCAAACGCCCGTTGGGTTAATAGGGCGAGGTCTGGCGCACGGGCGGATCCCACGTGATGCTGATGTTGTGGATGAACCCCGCGGTCGGCCAAAGGTCGACCGGCCACAAGACACATCAATTGGCTGCTTTGGCCCTCGATTGGCCCATGGTCGTTCCTCGGCTTGCGGCGCGGCTTGCGAGGGTCCTCAACATGCTTCCCTATGCGCCCACACGCGGGACAGCTAATGAGGACCCCGCTCCGCCGAGCCAAAATCTTGGCATGTCGGCAGAGACCGATGCTAGCCAGGGCCAAAGGACGGGCTCAAGCACTTTAGCGGCAAACCCAGCTCGGCGCAAGCCATGACCAACATCTACGTGAGGCCCAGGACCACAACGAGAGGCCAGCGCACGACGCCCAGCCCAACGTCCATGCCTGCGCGCATGCGCCCCAAGCAGCCAGCGGCCACGCCCAAACTAGTCAAGCCTATTCACATTGGTGTGCACATTTGACCAAATTCGTCCACACCCGAGCGCGTCCGGTCAAGCCTATTCACACTCGAGCGCACCCAATGAAGCCTATTCACACTTGGGTGCGAGTGGAGGGACTCGGCCAACAGGGCTGAGTCCATCAGCTCGTGCACACCCGAATGCATGTGCCCACATCCAGCACACGACCAACAAGCATGCCCAAAGGCCAAGACAAGTGGTAACCATCCAACGGCCCTAGAGTCCCCACGGGACTAGGAGACATCAGCCCATCCGTGTGCCACGTGGAAAGCATCAAGGGAGCTCGACTAGGAGGCACCAACAAGGTAGCCAAGTCCTTACCAAAGGACTTGACATGGTCCAACAATCAAACCATGGAGTCCCTACCAAGCATGGATTCTTCCACGTCTACTCGACCCTGGAAAAGCAAGGGCCTGGATGCATCAAGCCATTGATTAGCCACCCATGCACACGCCACTTTAGCAATCCATGTGCATGGGCAAACAAGGAAGGTCACCAGTGGACAACAACGGAGTTGCAAGGGCTGCCAAAAGAAGACACCATCAGCGCCCCATGTGCGTGTGCCACATCATCCATCTGCGCGCATGGGCGAATTCAAACAAGGAAGGATCCGCGGGGTGCCAACAATGGGCAAACGCAAGATAAGGAAATCTTCATGCGCCCAAGAGCAACCGAAGCAGGGCTTCTTCCACGTGTGACAAGTCAGCAATCCGTGGTGAAGGACATTTGTCGCAGCCTAAGAGAAGCACATGCCAAGGCCACTGCAGGCCAATCAACCAGCAAGACCACGCGGCCATGCCAACCAAAAAATGCATCCAAAGATGTTCTTCTTTGCAGGATTTTTCAGTATGAAGCCCCCATTCCGGAAATGCCACCATTAGCAATCCATAGAGGAGTCCTAGGACTCTTCCATGGCCATCCGATCCGGAAGAGCGAGGGCCCAGATTCAGCAGGCCAAAGATCAGCACCTCATGTGTGCGCGCCATGTCACCAATCCGCGCACATGAGGAAACACAAACAAGGCAGGAGCAACCGAGCGCCAACCAAGTATATGTAGAACAACCTCCTGATTTTGAAGAACATGAATTTTCCGAATGTGTATTTAAATTGCATAAGACACTATATGGTTTGAAACAAGCTCCTAGAGCTTGGTATGATAGACTAAGCAAATTCTTGCTAAATAATAAGTTCAATAGAGGAAATGTAGATAAAACACTATTTGTTAAAAGAAAAGATAAAATCCTCCTTATAGTGCAAATATATGTAGATGACATAACATTTGGTGCTACTAACAATTCTTTGTGCAAAGAGTTTGCTGAGTTAATGCAGGATGAGTTCGAGATGAGCATGATGGGACAACTTAATTTCTTCCCCGGACTTCAGATCAAGCAAACTAAAGAAGGGATCTTCATCCGCCAAACCAAATATACAAGGGAAATCCTCAAGAAGTTTGGGAAAGAATAATACAAGGAAATGGGAACTCCAATAAATTCTATTAGTAAGTTGGACAAAGATGACACACTAAACTCTATAGAGGTATGATTAGATCCTTGTTTTACGTTACTGCTAGTAGGTCTGATATTATGTTTAGTATTAGAATGTGTGCTAGATATCAGTCTAATCCTAAAGAATCATATTTATCTGCTGTTAAAAGAAATCTTAGGTATTTAAGAAGTACATCTAGCATAGGATTATAGTATTCTAGAGATTCATGTTTTGAACTAATTGCATACTCAGATGCTGATTTTGCTGGATGCAAACTAGATAGAAAGAGCACCAGTGGGACATGTCAATTCTTAGGTGCAAATCTAGTATCATGGTTTAGCAAAAAGCAGAATTCAGTTGTACTGTCAACGGTTGAGACCGAATACATTGCAACTGGAAGTTGCAGGGCTCAAGTATTATGGCTTAAGCAACAATTAGAAGATTATGGAATTAAGTTTGATAAGATTCCCATAAAATGTGATAACACAAGTGCAATTCATTTAACCAAAAATCCTGTACAACACTCTAAAGCAAAACATATTGAAATAAGATATCACTTCATAAGAGATCATGTGTAAAATGGGAATATAAAAATTGAACATGTGAGCACGAAAAATCAATTGGCTGATATATTTACAAAACTTCTTAGTGAAGATAGATTTTGTATGCTTAGAAGAGAATTAGAAGTATGTGACCTCTTTGCTTAGAAAAGGAAAAATGCTTCATGATACGCTCCTCTCAATTCCTAAGTCCTATGAAACATTGGTCAAATCATTGATTTAGAGCTTCCTCTCATGTATATCAGTGATCCATAGAAATTTGGTAAGGATCAGAAAACTGAAACATCAAAAAAAAAAAAAAATTGGGGTCTGAACTCGGGTCGACCCGAGATCCAAGCGGGGTTGACCCCACCCGAGCCGACCCAAGCGAAAGCTAGGGTCGACTCAACGGCGGGAGCCTTACTTTTTAGGGCCGGCGGAAAGCACTTTTTAGGGCATTTCACTCTTGTAAATCCCTAGCAACCCAATTTCCTCTCCTCCATTCACCTCCAATTGCCAGTAAAATCAAATTCCACCCTCTCCCAAGTCGGTAGATCAAATCTAAAGGAAGATTAGTTCAAAATGAGACCCAAACGAGCAGTGGCCAAGCGAGCTAGCAAGGTGACACATCGATCTATAGTTCCTCCATCTACAGTAGTGATCCAACTCAACAAGTAAGAATAAGAGCATCTCTTAGAAATTTAAACAATCACTTAGCTTTTGTTTCACAAGTTGAACCTAAAACTATAGAAGCTGAAAACGATATAAATTGGATGAATGCAATGCAAGAACTAAATCAATTTACAAGAAATAATGTTTGGAACTTAATTGAAAGACCTAAAGACAATTTAGTAATAGGAACAAAATGAGTATCAGGAATAAAATGGATGAAAATGGAATAGTTGTAAGAAACAAGGCTAGGCTTGTTGCAAAAGAATATAACCAAGAAGAAGAAATTAATTTTGATGAAACTTTTGCACCTGTAGCTAGACTAGAAGCCATTAGACTATTACTTGCATTTACATGCTTTATGGACCTCAAATTATACCAAATGGATGTTAAAAGTGCATTTTTAAATGGATATATAACTGAGGAGGTTTATGTAGAACAACCTCCAGGATTTGAAAATCATACATATCCTGATCATGTCTTCAAATTAAATAAAGCATTTTATGGTTTAAAGCAAGCTCCAAGGGCTTGGTATGAAAGACTTAGCAAATTTTTGTTAGGAAATGATATTACTACAGGACATGTAGATACAACATTGTTTCTAAAAAGAAAAGATAAAGACTTGTTAATAGTACAAATCTATGTAGATGACTTCATATTTGGTGCTACTAACAACAGTCTTTGTCAAGGGTTTGCTGAGTTAATGCAGGAAGAATTTGAAATAAGAATGATGGGTGAACTAAACTTCTTCCTTGGGCTTGAAATCAAACAACTAAAGGAAGGGATTTTCATCAACCAAACCAAATACATCAAGGAGATGCTTAAAAAGTTTGGGTTGGAGATCAACAAATCAATTGGCACACCCATGAGCTCCTCATGCAAATTTGATAAAGATAAATCAGGTAAAACTGTTAATCAAAAGCTTTACAGAGGTATAATTAGATCACTTCTTTATCTTACTGCTAGTAGACCTGATATCATGTTTAGTGTCTGCATGTGTGCTAGTTATCAATCTTATCCTAAGAAATCACATTTACTAGCTATTAAAAGAATATTTAAATATTTATTTGGAACAAAGAATATAGGATTATGGTACTCAAAAGATTCAAACATAAACTTAATAGGATACACTGATGCTGATTTTGCTGGATATAAATTAGATAGAAAAAGCACCAATGGTACATCTCAATTCTTAGGAGAAAACTTAATTTCATGATTTAGTAAGAAACAAAACTCAGTTGCAATGTCTACGGCTGAATCCGAATACATTGCAGCCGGAAGTTGTTGTGCACAAATTCTATGGATTAAACAGCAACTAGAAGATTATGGCATTAAGCAATGTAAAATTCCCATAAAATGTGATAATAATAGTGCCATAAACTCAAGTAAAAACCCTATACAACACTCAAGAACTAAGCATATTGAGATTAGACATCCTTTCATAAGAGACCATATATGTTTGTATGAATAAACAAATAGCTGATATCTTTATGAAAATCTTGAGCGGATAGGTTTTGTAATCTTAAAAGAGATTTAGGAGTGTTTGATCCTTTCCTATAGAATTCCCTAACGCCTATCAATTTTCTCTTCTTATCTTGAAATTCAACTGATTTGAGCTAATATTTGAAAATCTTTTCATCAGATATCATCTAGACTATTTGGGCGAGACAGGGCTCGAGCCAACTCGAGTAAAACCTGAGTTGACTCGCGCTCAAGTCGTCTCGCGAAAACATGCGAGACGTCTCGAGGATGGGTCGACGGCTTTTTATCCTAGCTGAGTCGTCTTCTGTTTCATTGTTTCCTTGATTTCCAAAACCCTAGCGCCTTCTCTCGCCACCATTTCCACTCCATTAGAGTTTCTCCCCAGTTTCTTGACCCACATTAGGTTTCCATGGCCTCTAGGAGAGTCTCCACCGCTCGTGGGAAGCGGCCTCTTGTCGCAAGCGGGTCGGAATGACGATCATAGGCAAGGAATGAGCCCACTCGTGAAAAGTCGGTTGCTCCTCCTCCTAGGTTTGTCGTCTCCATCTCTTGTGCCGGGAGAACCATGAACACCAGGAGAAAGGTGGATTTCCTTTTCTTAGAGAGAGGGATTTACTATAGGTCAAAAATTGAAGACTTTAGGTTGGGTGTATTTGTGTTCTTTGGAGTTACCCACTTACCCTAGCTTGATGAGGGAATTTTTTAGTTCTGTAGGTAGGGCAGATGGGGGCTTAGTTAGCACAGTTAGGGATGTAAGGATAAACCTAAATGAGGAATTTTTAGCTAACTTATTGAGCCTTCCTAGAGAGGGACAAGCCCCTACTACCCATTCTGACAGAGAGGAGCCCTCAGACTTATCTTAGGTAGGGACATAGCAAACCCCTTAGAAAAAGCCTATGCAAACTAGTTATCAGTAGAAATGAGGCTTCTTCTAAGCATAATAAGTAGGGTCCTCTTTCCAAAAAGTGGTAGGTTCAACATTATATCGGAGAGGCACTTAATTATAATGCAAAGGGTCATAGAGTGTATTCCCCTTAATTTACCTCGAATGATGATGTCCTATATAGGGGAAGCCGCTACTAAGTCTAAGGCAAGTTTGCCTTATGGGACGGTCTTCATCCTAATTTTTAGAGAGTTCGGAGTGCCCATTCCTGAAGAAGAGCCATGTATATCTTAGGCACACCGCTACTACAGTGACAAGACCTTGATTAGAATGGGATTTCATAAGGTAGATGGCCAATGGGTCAAGAAGTCTGATCATGGAGAGGAGACCTCACCCACCAAAGCCCCACCTTCTCCTCCTACCCATGCACCCACCACAGTACCTCCAAAGCCACCCTCTTTACCATCTTCCGGACCTACACAGTCTACCACTCATCCCTCTCCACTTGCACTGAGGATCAGCTGCGAAGGATTGCATCCTTCGTAGTTGATGAGATAGCCTCTTGAGGCATATGCGGTGGAGCACCTTCCACAGAGATCATACCTTCCAATGCAGCACTCACTCAAATGGTAGCTGACATGAGAGCAGAGCTGGTCAGTCTTCGGTGTCTTCTTCAAGGACAATATAGAAGATTTGTGGACATCGAAGAGGATACAAGAAAACTACAAGAGGCTTGATTTTGCCCAAAAAATAACGCGGCTATTGCAGTATAGATTGGGGTATCGATTCCACAGGAAAAAGGTAGAAACACTAAAAGAAACTACAAAACTAAGAAAAATATCAAAGCAGTAAAACGTGATGTGAATATTTAAAAGTAAATTGACAATTAGATTGTAGTAGTGAAAAGATGTGACCAGAATTAATGGCAGCAAAGCATCGGAAATTCCTCACTTGAATCAGGTAATTCCATTCATATTTGATCCATTGGATAACTCAATTAGAGATCATAGCACCAGATTCTCTAATCAAAAGGTATAGCATTACAATCAAACTATTTAGTGATAATTCTAGAAAATCATTCTCCTCTTTTAAAACCAAGGATTGTTATCCTATTAGACTTAGATTCGAAGAAAAAAATATACCCAATGACAATATTTCAGCAAAGAATCACATTAGCTAAATAAACAATCAAATCTGGACATAATCAAACACCTCAACAATTCTATAGAAAAAGACATGGTTGAATCTATGAAAGAAATCAGTTCAAGATTATTCCAACACAAGAAAAGATCTATTGGTAAGAGATGATAAACAAAAATTGTATCAACATAAGAATCTATTACATAGATCAAATATAACTGAAACTACCATCATCCAAGCAAGTTCATCCCTAGCTTCACCAAAGAATTAGCTCTCCATGAATTTGTGGCTTCTCTTTATGATTCCTTTGTGGTGCAGCCTTTTCTCCCTAAGAACGGCGAGCTTCCCCAAGTATATATATGGTTTTGGGGCTAAAAACCCTAGGAAACACGACTTAGACACGTTTGCATGTGTTTTTCCGACTTTACCCTCGAGCACCAACGTCATCACGAAGTTCGGAAGGCTCTTCAGATCGCATCTGATCTCCAAATTTGAAAGGCCCTGGAAGTCTAGTTTCCAACAAAATTTGAATCAGCTCAATTGGACTTCTGTAGCTCCTGAAATAATCAAAATACTATATAAAGGTCCGATCTGTCAAAGCCCAGGCTGGCGGTTTAAAGAAACCTAACTTTGCAACCTCATAACTTTGTCTCCAGAGCTCCAATTGACTTGATTCTTGATGCATATAAAACCTTAACATGTCTACTTCATCTCCACCAAGTTTTATTTCATTCGGACTGCAATGGGGCATTCAATCTTCTCAACTCCGTTCCTACAATAAAATCACCAAAATCAATTAAAACTTGGACACTTTGTGAATTAAAACTCAGATCAGAAAAATGTCATAAAAATGCCTAAATCATGCTTAAGTATTAACAATTTAACCAAAAGTAATAGTGTTAAAAAGTACATTTTCGTGCACCTATCACACCCCACAACCAGCTTATTGCTAGTCCCCAGCAATTTAAGCGAAGAAAAAGGACGGACAATATCCAACCTAGTGTAGACAGCTTTTGCATGAGCTAAGCAATAATATTCAAGTATATCAACCAAAGTACTCGCAAGAGATCAACAATACTATCAAAATCAGTCCATCAAGAGCAACTCCCAAAATTCGTGTGTGCGCACTCTAAGCCGTAACCATCTTACCACCAACCCCAATACATACAATGTCGAGAACATTTCAAACAAAAGCTTCAACTCCATATATCACAGGTATAATATTCAATAGTAAACTGGTGTAAGGGGTCTCTCTATGGAGTTGAGAAAGGGTGTTCACACAAATATATGAGAAGGCAAGTGTTCATGAACAAGCAACAAACAAGCATTGATCTTATGATAGGATCACCAACCATTGGGAACTCAACCATTCTTACCACAAACCCACTTAGAATCAAAAAGGTCAATAATAAAAGGTTGTAATGAGGCTAAAGTTAAGTAAAATAAAAATAATAAAAGGATGGATATGAGAATTCAAAAGAACTTTCCAGTACATGCTAGAGGTCTTCACAAGATATAACATCAATTACAACTCCCTCAAACTGCTTGTACCTCTCTTTTTTTTTCTTTTTTTCTTTTTATTCCACGCTAGTCATACCATTTAGGTTGTATTAGGCTAAACATGTGGGTAATACAACCATGGTACTTAGTTATTTCATCAACAACTTTATACTAGCATTTTGAACCTATGACAAGCAGTTTAGAAACCAATAGAACCATTTTCAAAGTGAAGATTAGAGCTTGAGACATTTTCAAGACCTGTGGTAATAGACGGTTGGAGCTGCTAGTGGAGTTGGGTTTTTTTTTCTTTCTTTCTTCTTTTTTTTTTTGAACATAACCTTCGGTTGCAATCATGGAGTCCATTTCAGCAAACCTGCTAGCACCAACAAGAAACCACCACAATACATCCCCTTCCTTGTCTTTATTATTTGCAGACCAACATTTATCATCCCTAGCATGTACTTGAAATTAAAAGGTAGGGAAGATATAATAATTTAGGCTCAACTCCAATGTGGAGGGGGAGTAAAGACATATGGGTTTACAAAGGAAACGCTCTTTTTTTTTTCGGCTCAAAACGGCTTCTAATGAATAAAACATGGGTTAGCTTGAAAGGCTCAAACGTTCATCCTAAATTGACCTTCATCATCTCCTATGTATAATCAACCAACATACCACAAACTATGTAGTAAAAATTCCCTATAGAGCAACCAATTCAAAAAAATCAATGAATGCATGCCACGAGTCTCTGAACATGATAAACTCTCTCTCTCTCTAATGCTCACAAATGCGTAAATACTTAGGTTTGAGTGTTCTCTAATTGTATGCATTGAACATCCATCAAACCACAAGGCTTAGATGCATGCATAAAAAAGAATTCTAAGGGTGTCTTAATAGAGTAACTAACATAAAAAATTGACTAGCAAAAATACTTTATAATCATTTGTTTTTTTTTTTTAAAGAAAAGTCATGCAAAAACAGATACACATGGGCTACCCTCCCCCAACTAAAACATGACATTGTCCTCAATGTAAGGAAATAAAAGAATAGGAAACAAAATAGGATAGAGGTCACTTAATTAGCGGAGCACAAATCCAAGGTAAAAATAGAAAACTAGCAAACCTGAAAATTAAACTAAAGAAAACAAATGAAATAAAACAAAACAAGCGAAAAGAAAAACTGAAATAAAGACAAAATAAAGAAAAACAAAAAGAAACAAGGAAAAAGAGAAACGTACCTGCATGGGCATAGCATCACTGATTGTAGACGGAGTCCGTGAGAAGAATATCTTCCTCTACTGGAACCTCCTTCTCAAGGACCGGCTTGAGTCTCTAGCCATTTAACTTAAACACCCGACCATCTCTAAGGTCTTCTATCTCTACCGTTCCATTCTCAAAGGCATGCTTTACCATAAAGGGACCAGTCCACCTAGATCGTAATTTACTAGGGTGCTTATGAAGCCTAGAATCATATAAGTATACTCGCTGATTAGGTGCAAACGTTTTTCTAAGGATATTTCTATCATGAAACGCCTTCATCTTAGCCTTGTAAATTCTTGAATTTTCATAAGCTTCATTTCGTAACTCTTCTAACTCGGTGTTCTGGAACTTCCTAAGCTTACCGGCTTCAGGTAAATCAAAGTTAAAGTTCTTAATAGCCCAATAGGCTCTATGTTCTAGCTCAACCGGTAGGTGGCAAGGTTTACCAAAAACAAGCCTATAAGGTGACATGCCTAAGAGGATCTTGAAAGCTGTATGGTATGCCCAAAGCGCATCAGTTAATCGCAATGACCAATCCTTCTGGTCGGGGTTAACCATTTTATCTAAAATACGCTTAATCTCTCTATTAGCAAGCTCTACCTGCCCACTTGTTTAAGGATGGTAAGTTGTAGAAATCTTATGCACCACTCCATACTTCCTCATTAATGCCTCAAAGGAACGGTTATAAAAATATGTACCCCGGTCACTAATGATAGCACGTGGTGTACCAAAATGAGACAACACATTTTCCTTCAGAATTTTAATCACCGTCTTATTGTCATTGCTCCTACAAGTTGTAGCCTCTATCCATTTGGACACATAATCTACTGCAACAATAATATATAGATAACCAAAAGGAGGAAAGGGTCCCATAAAATCTATACCCCAGCAATCAAAAATTTCTGTCAATAAAATTGGATTCAAAGGCATCATATTACGACTGGACAAAGCTCTTAATTTTTGACATTTTTTACAAGAACGATAGTAAACATTTGTGTCTTGAAACAATGATGGCCAATAAAATCCACACTGCAAATTTTTGCAGCCGTTTTCTTCATAGAGAAATAGCCTCCACAAGCTTGGAAATGACAGAATTCTAAGACACTTGCTTGAGAAATAGCCTCCTAAGCACGAAATTTATCTAATGCAAATACTACAGCTAGTAGGCCTTTTTCAGTAGTAGAATAATTCATTTGAGCACTATTTAAAGTCCTACTAGCATAATAATGACAAAGGGCTTTCCCTTTCTCCATTGACCTAAGACAGCCCCTACTGCATAGTCACTTGCATCATACATAATTTCAGAAGGTAAACTCCAATATGGTGGCTGCATTATGGGAGCTGAAGTGAGCTTCCCAATGAGCATTTGGAATGCTTGTTGGCACTCTTGTGTCCACTCGAATGGGATATCCTTAACTAGAAGGTTGCACAATGGTCTAGATATGGCAAAAAAATTCTGAATAAACCTCCTATAGAAACCAGCATGACCAAGAAATGATCTAACATCCTTCACAGTCTTAGGTGTGGACAACTTAGAAATCAACTCAATTTTAGATTGATCAACCTCTATTACCCTAGAAAAAATAATATGGCCCAAAACAATACCCGAAGGCACCATTAAATGGCATTTCTCCCAATTCAATACAAGGCCTTTTTCTTTGCATCGAGCTAGAACCCTTTTTAAATTAAACAAACATACATCAAAGGAGTCACCAAAAACAGTCAAGTCATCCATAAACACCTCCATGCAATTCTCAACCATATCACTAAAAATACTCATCATGCACCTTTGAAAGGTAGCTGG
>JAOXJJ010000721.1:0-18968 GCA_025769935.1 Phoenix roebelenii | reverse complement strand
TTTAATATGGGCATTTTTGTCAAAAATACAGCTTTCCGAAAAAGCTGAAAACAGCTTTTGGGAGGAAGCTCCAAATCAGCTTCCCACAAAAGCTGTTTCTTGGAGCTTCCTCCCAAAAGCTATTTTCAGCTTCCCGCATAAGCTGAAACAGCTTTTCCAAAAATTTACCAAACACAGTTTTTTATCTAAAAGTACTTTTGGATGGCCAGAAAGTGCTTTTTGGCCCTCCAAAAGCTCCCCAAACAGGACCTTATTCTGTTTAAAAGTCATTTAACCCGTTTAAACTTGCTTAACACAACTGACCTTCTTCAACCCATATATTAAACATGGTTTACTTGTTTAATAAAAAGGAGGGCTCAAAAGGATACATAATTGACCCCATCCATAAGGCTACATCCAATCCAACCCATATCCAAGACCCAAGTCCTGCTTGGACTTTTTGGCTTTGACATGATTAATATAAAATAGGCATGTAACTAAGCTTGATTTGGATCAAGGTAATCATGATCATGAGTTAATCAAATTTTTATCTGATCATAGTTTTAGATATAGAATCTTATCATTTGCCGCTCATGTTCAGCTGCCTATAGAATTTTTTTTGGCCCTTTGAGTCATCCAAACCATATCGAGTTCGAGTATGATATAATATACAAGAATTATACATTGTTTATTATATTTATTTTCATTAAAATATCCATATAATTCATTCTACATTTCTTAGGGTAGCTAATAGTTACAAAAATTAATATATGGAAAAAGCTAAAAGAGAGTTTTAGTGCATATTATTAACACTAATATCATTATTGTTAACACTATTGTCATTGCCTAGGATTTGGTTTAAATCATCACTATGACTTCAACTTACAAACTGCTAGCTGTAGCATCTAACTTACAAACCTATGAATGATAAATTTGTAAGTATCGAGTTTTGGGTTAGATCTAATCAAAGAATGATAGACCATCCAATATTTGATCTGTATTAGATCATGTCAAATTGATCCTAGATCATGTAAGAAACAATGACATAAACCTACGACCAAATAGATCATTTTTCAAACCCAATCCATGATTCTAAACCAATAAATCAAGTCATGCCTAAAAAGGTTGGATCATCTACTGACCAGACCCATTACTTATCTGGAAGTCTGGGGTTCTAGTTTGGGTCTCAACTCAAACTACCAAGTTTAATAGGTCTAAGTTACAACCCTAATATTCTTTTGGAACTTTAATGCTAACATGTGCACCCTTGTATGCTGATTGAGCTCATGCATCATCTACTGCAGGAGCAGTGAATTGCCCATGCAATATTTTTTGCAAGCTAACACGTATTTATGTATCACCCGGATATTGAAATAAAATTCCTAGTTGACACTATTAAATATATTTATAGTCAGTTTGATATGATAGTAGCACCTCTACAGATCTCAGTCTCTCCATAAAAAACCATGTTGCCTCATGATATATCCTCACACCCGCATAAGCCCTCCTGATGAGAAGATGGAAATGCTTAACCATTTAACCCGTTTAACTTGTTTCAACCTACTGTAGACCGTGTTAGAATACCTATTAACAAAAAATCAAGTCTCGATCTGGATTTTTGATCTGTTAAATAAAATCATAAAATTAGGGTTTTATACTTGGACTTAATACTTATCTAAAAGTCTGGGGTTCCGGTTTGGGTCACAACTCAAACCTCTACAAATCTAGATAGGGTCTGACTGCCAAGTTTAATAGGTCTAAGTTACAACCTTTTTTTTTGGGAATTTTAATGCCAACATGTGCACCCTTGTATGCTGATTGAGCTCATGCATCATCTACTGCAGAAGCAGTGAATTGCCCACACAATATTTTTTGCAAGCTAACACTTGTGTTTATGTATCACCTGGATATCGAAAGAAAATTCTTAGTTGACACCATAAAAAATATTTGTAGTTAGTTTGATATGACAGTAACACCTCTACGGACCTCTGTCTCTCCATAAAAAATCATGTTGCCTCATGATGTATCCTCACATCTGCACAAATCCTTCTGATAAAAAAAATAGCAATGCTTAACCGTTTAACCCATTTAACTCGTTTCAACCTATTGTAAGTTGAGTTAGATTACCTGTTTAACAAATGACCGAGTATCTGTTTGGATTTTTGATATGTTAAATAAACAAGCGGAGTTCAGAACAACATATTTAAAATCTATCTTATATCTGACCTGATCTATATCTGGTCTGAAGCGATCCGATTGCCACCCCGATGTGAGATATTCTCGCGCATGCACAGGCTCATAAGAGCTCTAGGGACATTCGGCACAACTGGTTAAGCCATTTCCAAGTAGCTTTGATAATAGCCTCATGTACCATTTGTCCAATGAAGTGATGACGGTCATTAATTCAGTTTCGTGCGAAACATGCATTGTTTGGCAGGAGATTGCCAATTTGATGCCGTCCAAAGCTCTGCAATATTAAATTATGGAGACCGGATGCTCCCTACTCAGACACGGGGTCTGGAAGGACGTATCGCTTTGTTGGTAGCCTTGGTGGTGCTAAGTGTGACGTATTCACATGTGATATTCGTGCCGGAGCCCAAAGAGGTAACCGAGCTGGACCCACGGATGGAGGAGGGTATGAGTAAAACCGGCCGGCATACCCAACATACAGTTATTTCTGCTAGTATCGAACATTCTTCTGGCGGGGTGGAGGCCCAGTGGGGGCTGCTACACGGGGATGAGCTTGTCCCTTCCTCCCCTTCCCTTTTTTTAAAGCAAAAAAAAAAGCTCCGCAAGATTCAGCATGGACGCTCAATTGGCAAGAAAGTGCAACCAGCCAGCATCTAGCTAGCATCATCATTCACTGCTCATCAGAAAACTGCCCAATGGGGGCTGCTACGCGGGGATGAGCTTGTCCCTTCCTCCCCCTTTCCTTTTTTTAAAGCAAAAAAAAAAAAGAGCTCCTCAAGATTCAGCATGGACGCTCGATTGGCAAGAAAGTGCAACCAGCCAGCATCTAGCTAGCATCCTCATTCACTGCTCACCAGAAAACTATAACCCACTGTGGAACGAACCACTTGAGAAGCGCCCCGTCAAAATTATCTGCCATCACTTTTTTGATTGAAAGACTAGCAGATTGAAGATGTTCGAAATAACAGAATTTTTAAATTTGCCATTTTAGATATAGTTGATCAGAGCCCACAATTGACTTCTAATCCAAATGCCAACTACATAGTCCAACAAACTTCGGTTCATCTCAACTCACGAATGGAATTGCACCTCAGACCTCCACAAGCCAAATGATATCTGATATGAGAAGGGAGATCCCTCAGACACCTTGCTCAACTACGAGGAGTACGACATCCACATTTGATTCTCTAATGCGGACAATAATGTCAGTAGAACTGCAACAAGAGTATGATCTCCAGCAGCCAAAGTTCTACAATTGGAGACAAACATCCTAGCCCATAATAATTTTTTAGACCTTTGACTTTGGTCAGGACCATTCCAACGGTAGAACTTTGGACGACACCCAAGTCATTGGTCGCTACCTTTTCCACTGCTACAGTGACTCGCCCCCTTGATTACCACTATAATGTGGAGAAATTATTAGGTGGATCAGGATCGTAAAGGATTTAGGGCGAACTGAATCCACCTAATAAGTTCGTCCTATAGTGAAATAAATCTCTCTGCAATAATTTCATCTTAGATCCATAGTGGACCTAATCCACCTAATAATTTCTCCTGCACGTGTTTCTCACAACCTTTCATTTTGTTTTTATCAGCTGCTGGAAGTAGCATGTAAGCTGCTTCTCAAATGTGGACACCCCCACGCGTACAGGTACTCCACGTATTCATAATGCATAAGTTGACCAAGTATGAAAAAAGTATGAATAAATCATAATGGCCTCTTTTTCCTTTTTTTTCCCTCTATTGTACATTTCTTGTTATAAGAGAAGATTTACATGACACAAATCAAAATTGCAGTACTGCAGCAAAGACATCTCTTAAGATTACAAACCATATGACTAAATATGGGTGTATGCTCTACCAACTTTTCCCGTACCATGCTGTGGACTTTGGACCTCCAATGAACTCGTTTTTTGTACCTTATTATCTAAATGAACTCAAATTAGGTACGGAGAACCTGTTGGATCCAAGTCCAGCATATTATGCACCAATCTATTGTTTGGGAGCACACAATGAATGGGAACAGACATCATTTATAGCTGTGATGCACTACCATGTATTACACACCGCAACAATTCTGAGCTCATACCTGAAAGAAGAGGAGCACAGTAACAAGAGATTGCAGCAAGAAAAATGCTTCCATCAGTTTCATGATGCTGTCGCACCTTCAACAGGTGTCTCATAAATCAGCATTGCCAGGTGGTACGAAGATCTTGTCCAATATCAGTAAGGAATGACATAGGGCAGAGCAAAAACATCTGTCGACTCGATTCGCTGTCCCTTGGCCCACATCTGAGGTGTCTCTTCAGCCTTGAAACTTGCCTTAGGCTTTGGCCGAAGAGGATCACTGTGAAACAGCCAGTCCTGGTTATCATATTCAGGCCATTCCACCATTTTTGGAATGGAGTATATTTGGCTAAGAAACTTGGCATCTGGGTGAGGTGGTTTTACAGAAGGTTTGCCATTCTGACTGGTAAATACAGAAACTGAAGGCCTCATGTCAACTGTAGATGGTGGCAGTCCTACGACGCCATTTATCTTGCATTCCTTACTGTCTAGAACTCTTTCAGCGTTGATGTTATTTGTGGTTTCATGTTTGACGGAAGAATAACCCATAGCAACATTGTATGACTCCAGCGTTCTTCCATTCTCAACATGCAGGCGTGAGGAAGACGCTGGTCTCGGAAGCTTATTAGGGAGCCCATCAATTTCTGTACCCACATGACAAATGAAAAAAAACATAAAAAAACAAGCGCTGCCAGTCGAAGTTTCAATTTATAAAAAATTTCAAATGATTTCTATAGAATCAATAGACAGCATGATCACAGGTCAAGGATCAAATACTCACCATAAAACCCATTTATCTCGAAGTCTTTCCTCTTCTTGATAGTTCCATCAGTACCAGCACACTTTTCATTGTCTTTCTGAGGGACTGAGGGCTTGATGATTAGATTTTCTATCTGATCCATTTTTCCACTGTCTCTTGTTTTACCATGTGCTTTATGTTTGTGTTCACCTTTCTCCCTTTTTCTCTCCCCGACTTTTTCCTTCTCTTTATGTCTGTCTTTGTCCTGTCCTTTGGGTCTCTTCTTGTGATCTCTATCCTTGAGTTCGCCTCCCTCACCAACGTAAGCTTCCCTGTCTGTTACCTTCTCCTTCCGTTCAATCTTTTTGTCTGCATCATCTTTTGCCTTCTCCTTCCCTTCAATTTTTTTGTTTGTATCCTTCTTGACTGGTTGGCCCATCCCATCATCTCTTCTTTGCTCTTTACAGAAGAGGTATGCAACCATTCCATGCCTGCCTTTCACCTTCTCCTTTGCTTCCACAATTTTTTCTGCATCTTTCTCCACTGCTCGGCCCATCTCATCATTTCTTCTTTGCCCTTTACTAATGAGGTTTGCGAGCATTTCATACTTATCTTTCGTTTTTTCCTCCCCCTCAATCTTTTTGTCTGGATCCATTTCCACTGGTTGGCCCAAAGCATCATCTCTTCTTGGCTCTTTCGCAATGCAGTTTGCAGCCATTTCATTTCTGTTACCTTTATCCTTCTTCGAGGCAATTGAAGCACCAAAGCCTTCGGTCTCATTTTGAATGGAACCGGCAAAGTTCTCAGGCAATCTGTCTGCTGCCCCTTCATCTTTGATCCTTCTGCCAAATTCCTCTGTAAATTTAGAATTTTTGACTTCTTCAGCCTTCCGGCTGCCATCCCCAAGCTTCTGTTCAATGTGACCTTTGGTCCGTTCTTCAATTTTTTTATCATCTGCTGCTGCACTCTTCCCCTTGTCCCTGTCTTTATCCTTTTTCTTCTCCTTGTGCTTTTCCTTATGATTCTTATTCTCCTTGTGCTTATCTCTGCTTCTGTCCTTGTCCTTTCTTTCTTTACCTTCTCTCTTTTCTTTGTCCCTCTTCTCCTTTTTATGCTTCTTCTCTTTGCGCTTCTCCTGGAAAATTAGATTCAACTCAGGGTTAATTAAAATTTGACCAGAGAGGGAAGCATAAATCACTTTCAAAAAAATTACGACCCTCTCTAAATATGAGGCTCAAAAAGTCCACTGATCTCAATGATCTTACTTCTTGGAAAATCTAGAACTGTAAACAAGTTCCTAGTACATATCAAATAAAACCAAGTAGAAACAGTGTCAAAGATTTAGCTGTCCTCTCTTTGAACTTATTAGATAATAGATCTAGTAGTCCTTCACCCAGACATCATTTTGGATCATTGCAAATCCATCCATCAAAACAAAGCCCAACATAGAGGTAGAAAACTTATTTCACTAATGTAAAGCTAACTTTATTTTGCATATTCATTGAAAATTTTCTTTGTTTCTAGGTTAATAAGCACCAAGTTTTGTCATTGTAAGACACAAACACTTCCCTTGTGCAGCTCGTAAAGCGCAACCATCGTAAAAACCCTGACAAGGATTTTACTCATCTCTACATAGAAAGTGGTTATAAGGGACACTCATTGTGGAAGCACCTTGGACACTTGCATAATGTGCCCATAATACTATACCAGAACTTTTGAAGGATCACCAACGGCTATCACCATGCATCCTATTTACAACAAACAACCTAAAACGACAAGATTCTTAGGTTCAAATAGGACTATGTAAACATGGCGATCGCCAAGGGCTGTCACCGCACATCCTACTTACAAAAAACAACCAAAAACAACAAGATTAATTGGTTCAAATAGGACTATTGAGATGTAGTTAAGCACAGTGCTGGAACATCAATTTTCCGAACTCCTTTCTACAATAGGGTGCAGTTGTATATTTTTCCCAGTGTGCTTTTTAAGTAAACAAGAGATTGATGAAATGGGGCCTGGAGATAACAAATAATCTGGTAAAGAAAGAAGACTTGCTGTTTACTAAATCACAGTAAATATCAAATAGCTGTGACACAATATATGACAATTGGATGTGCTCTATCAACTCATTTGATGATTTCACTAGTAATGAATACAGACAAACCTCAATTGTTAATGCCTTCAAAAGTATTTGAGAACCTTACACCTTCAGTTTGGAACACCAGCCTAACTGTTTTATCAAAAGATGATGTCTGCTACATGGAATTAACCCCCCAGAGTTCTTGCTAATTAGGGTCAGATCATGAGCAAGTGGCCCATCTCATAAAATATAAGGTTGAACAGGAACCTATAGATAGCTACATGACCACTTGGAGACATGATATTGAGCACCTCAAATATATAGTGACCCCTTAATGGTACCTGGAAAGACAAAGGCCTTGCTGATCTTCTAACATAGTGAATAAATTGATAAGCTACTGCAACAGTCAACAGTGTCAAAAGAAATAATGAATAAGAATTCAGCATCCTGCCCTGTATGTGTCATTGAAAGAGAGCAGTAAAAAATGAATACATATAATAAAAAAGACACTTTCTTGACTTATACCAACAGATTTCTTTAATTGCATCCTGGTGAGCCTCACCCATCCTTTATAGGAAACAAGTTGAGGGAGAGAAAATAGTACGTAAACGGTAAACCTTATGCTTATTTTTATCAAGACATTATGTAAAACCTGTGCTCATTCTCGAGGAAGTATGAATGTTGATCTCTTTATTTTTCCCAAGTATTTTGTTTGCATCAACTAGTTTCCAAGATGACCTACCATCAGCACTGTCAAGCACCATTAAAGTTAGTAGGGGGGAAAAAGGGAAAATAAAAAAGCTTGGGGTAATAACTAGGCCCCATGCACTAGAATTAGGTTTGGTTTTCAATTTTAAACCTTTTAAATAGCCAAGCATCACCTTAGATTATATGTATGTTCAGGCCTCTTTTGATCCATGCCTTAACTGATCTCCATCAAATATGCTTGTGAAAAGGATTCTGGTATGGTCCATTTTAAATAATTTTTTTTCTTGTGCAAAAGCCAATAGGACAAAAGAGATTAATATGTAGCACCAAAAGTACATCAATACCCTTCCTTTTATTCCCACGCAATTTAAACTATAAAGAGACAAATATTTAGTTAAAATTGCAAAGTTAATGCAAAACTAAAATCAATGAATACAAGGTAAATATGGCATAATTAATGATTATACTTACAGCTGCATGCATGCATTTGTTTGAGTGGCACATATATATGTATGCATGAACGGCTGGAGCCTGTATGTACACTATTTTTATGCATATACAGCTATGCGCCTATGCCTATATCATACCAGTCATGAAAATGATAGAAAAATTTTTCTAAGCCGGAAATTCCCAAGAAAATTGTTAACAAAATTCTAGCAAGTAAAAGGAGATACTTTCTCGGAGGTCTATTAGTGATTAATTTAAATCTGATCTATTGATGTTTGGCTTACCAGGCTTGCACTCAGATTATGCTTGGTCTTATTCTGACCAACCAGAGTACTTGGGGGCACAGTGGATAATCTAATGTGAGGCTTCAGCAGAGCCTAAGCTCAACTCCTTGACATCCCTAGTTTTGCTGAAAATTGATCTTCTTTGACCCCAACCCTTTCTTGTATAACAACCACCTTACACAAGAATCCATAATTTTTCATGGGCCAGCCTCCTCAGTTACCAAACCAAGCTCAGGTCATTTGCAACCCTGATGCCATAAAGCTTGGCAGAATAACATGTCAATATGAATTTGAATTCCTAAGCAAATGGTAAGCACTAATCTCGCAATCAGCAAGGTCATCTACCTCCTCGATGATATTTTCAATAGCTATAAAGGATGCATGTGTTTTACCCACTTTTCATAGTGCAATTTAACCATTATAGGATGGTAAGAAAATTTCGAGTAGGTTAATTTGCAACTATATCTCTGTGCAAACCCAAGTTTCAATGAGCAGCTGACAGTTACAAGTAAACTTCTATCAGCATTTCTGTGAAAGTTTGCATGAGCTATAATATGGTCAAAGGACATTGAGGTTTCATGGAAACAGAAAACTTGCCATGCTTTTGAATACTAGGCAAAAAATAACCAGAAGAATGAAGATTGTGCACACATCTCTAGCCATCTATTTACTCACCCATCTTTTGATTAGAGAAAAGGAGAAAAAGGAAAATATCCTGGAATCTAGTTCTGATTCTGTAACTTCAGCAAAAAGATGGGGAACACTAAAATGACCTCAAAAAACTAAACCTCTCAGGATAAAGAAAATTAAGTTTGTATACCAACATTAAACCAAAACTCAATGTTCCAAAAAATTGAGGGTGAAACTTAGTTACCAATAAACTAACCAACCCAAATTTTTTCGTCAAAAAGCAAATAGGTAGATGACTAAATCAGGCAAGTTTCACAGACCGGTTACAACTTCAGTATCATAATTATTGAAATATTATTTGATTAAGTTGTTCCCGCTTGCAATCCCCTCACCATTTCAAACAGACTTCTCATTCTAGTAGCATTGCTAAAATTTGGATAAGAAGTTCAAAATTAGGTAGAAAATGCATCACATCTCGATAAGGAAAAATATTTGTATCTGCCAGCAGAGAAGAGCCTAAAATGATAATACCAGAACACAACAATATGTTTAATAAGATAACATTATTTATCAATCCAAACTCATTCCTCATACATGTTCACGTTTATGCACCATCTAACAAAAGCCTGAAAAGATACAGCCAGGCACCAGAACCTAAAGTATATTCAATTTGACAACACTAATTTTCAATCCATGGCCCTTGATCAACAAATATAACCTATGCGTGATTTAGAAAAACCCAGACTGTGGCATGCTTTGCTAACATATGTTGAGAAAAGGGAAAAAACAGGCTGTGGATATAAAGCTAACATATAAATCTGCACAGTTACCTCTATCCGGTGATTTCTCCTAAATTTTCTGCTGGAACTATCCAGAAATAACTTCTTAGAAATCATTCATCATAATGATGTTAGTGTTTCCTTGTCAAACCCCTAAAGAATTTCACTCCCAAACCACTTGTGAATATAATATAAACAAGGGTAAACCCATACAATTTGGATTTACTATTTTGATTAAATGTGTAATGACTAGAACCACACCCAAAAAGGCAAGCCAGAAGGTCTTACTAAGGATCCTTGGCCCTGTATAAGTACCTACAATCTACCTAGTGCACCGTTGATGTTAAACTAAAAATATGCCCTCGTCAACGCCCACCCTCCCCCCCGCCCCCCGCGGCCCGGTGTTTAAGCCCTAGTGTCCTTACCGACTAAGGAAGCAAATCCATTCAAGTCCAATCACAAATACCATGATCAGTTTGTGGCTAATAAGGGTCCTCCACATGGACCATGAACCAAATCCGCTATGATACTATTTCTAACAACTTGAGATCTCACCCAAAAAAATTAGCTAGAAGGTATTATTTGGCTTCCCTAACCTTGTATAAATGACCAAGATCTATCCAATGCATAGCTGATGTAGGACTAAACACGTGTCCCCATAAAAACTAGTGCAGACATGCATTTAGTCTCACATCAACTGTGCACCGGCAAATCTTGGATGTTTTTAGGGCCAAGGAATCTAAATAACATCTTCCTGCTAGCCTCTTTGGGCGAGGTTCTGGGCATTGCAAATAGATCAAAACAGACATGATTTATGGCCATGTAGACCAAGGGACATTGAAGCACGAGCCCATTTAGGCTGACGACGGGTTGGTGGTGTTTGTAATTGCACTTGTGGTACTTGTGATTAGAGTTGAATGGATTTCTACCCTTATCTTGGTGAAGATGTCAGGACTTAAACGGAAAGAGTATATGAGAGCTTGTGTAGGCATGTGTTTAATCTATATCATTTATACACTAAGTAGATCGTGGGTACTTATACAGGACCAAAAAATCCAAATAACACCTTCCGACCAGCCTTTTCTGGTGAGGTTCTAAGTTTTCACAATATGCAAAATTAATGAAGCACCTAAAGGAATGGGTAGTGAAAACCAAAAAGTTTACTCTTCCACACATTTGAGAAAGGAATTGGATATCTCACTTGTCCCAATATGCTGTTATGGGCCTTATGGCAATTTTCATGAGCATAGCAGGCTATATCCATTAGTAAGCACATCATGAACATCATAGAAAAGGCAGCTCTATGTACAACACTCTAGCCAATGCGAAGTCTAGGGAGGGCTAGATGTCTGTAGCCTTAGCCCCACACATCAAAAGGTTCATTCCATGTTTTGAACCTATGACCTCCATATCATAATGGAGCAACCTTACTGTTACGCCAAGGCTCACCCTCTTCTTTAAAAAGCATTCTAAGATGTGATAGATAGTGATGGAGATTATGGTCAAGAATAGGCATATGATGGCAAGTAAAAGATGGAGTCTTTAAGGTTCCTTAAAAATAAATTAAGCTCCAAAAAAGGTAAGGATATGAAAATTTATCTGCAAAAGACACCTTGAACATAAGGAAAGAATTAAATTGATGAAGTTGAGCATTGGTAAAGGATACAATAAGAACAAGGATTTAAGTCCCTCTAGAATGGCATAGGTGCCATCTATTTTGTACCATTCTTACAAGAAAACGATATCTGGGACACCTTCAAGACACCAGTTCTATTGAACTGAGACATCCTAGTCTATCCCACTCCCTCCTATTATGTCGTGTTTGGACACACTAGACAGCCTTGGCCACAATTTTTCTCTTTTCACGATATTTTTCTTCTTGTTATTATAGGTTATTTTGGTATGTCTTGGTCTGTACCATGCTATCTTGGTACCATACTATCCCAGAATCAAACCAAGATCGGGCCCAGTACTAAGATTTATACCATTTGTGTATGAACTGCTTTGACAAAAGAGGCTATTATGGAACTTGTCTATAAAAGAAATAATTAGCTCTGTAAAAGAAATAATTAGCTCTCTTCTTGTTCATTAAATCTCCATAAATACATATTAGGAAGAATTTCTTAATCTTGTTCATTAAAGCTCAATTGCATTAGAAAGAATATCCTAATCTCTTTAAGTTTCCTTCCACTGCCTACAAGATCGATCACATCTATTTACATGATAGCATGACAGAAATCCAAATAAGGAGAATTTTCGTGAACCACGTAAGGTAAGTCCATTAAATCAATGATCTAAACGGTAAATATGCTCCCAAAATGTACAATATTTTGGACTATAAGTTCTCTGGACAAGAAAATGTATAAAAGAAATGGACATGATTACAAACACATTACTAAACTAATTTAAAGAGACTATTAGTCTCTCTAATCTGCTACTCTATTTGACATTTCCAAAATAATTGTCAGTTCAAGTGCTTGAAAATCTAAGCCTTATGAAGATCAATGGATAATGATAATAAACACAACCAAAGGCAAGAACCTAAACCTGGGAAACCTAAAGACGGGGAACCAAGAACATGTTGACAGCCAAACTTACTGATTTCAAATTAGTGATTACAAAATCAACAAAATTTGGCAGGTAAACAGCCAGGAAACCAAGAATACATTGATAGCCAAACTTATTGATTCCATATTAGTGATAGCAAAAATCCACAAAATTTGGCAGCTGAACATGATGAACCATGACTAAATAATATTGACAAACTTTAAGATAGTTGACAAAGCAGAAGAGAGCATCCAGATTTACAATCTATTACAACTTCATGACAAGAAAGACTTGGCTGAGAGATTCAACAACTATTACATAGACTAAGGTTTTGGCAAAGGAGTTCCTTCACAGCTATAAGAATGGAATTTACAGCTTCAACAATAGTATAACTCACTCTAACGGTCCATACACTTCTCAGGGAAAATATTGCCATAGTGGTTTAAGTAATAGAATATGATGTTATTGTTAACTCCTTCAACTTTTCTCTCGTCACTGAGAGTGTACACTTAATTTTCGAGAGTTGGCTTAATAGAGTACTGGCTGACCGTATCTTGGAGATGCAGAATGCTGAGTTATCAGAGATGTCACAAAAGTGAAGACAAATGGATTTTGCACCTAATTGACATGAGGCATAAAAGTATCAACAATTAACAGAAAGCAATATTATCATGGAACCACTACCTTGCATTTCTTCCCATGTGCATGTTTCTTAGGTTTTCTATTACAAAACTTTATAAGGCATGGGTTCGAACAGACATCATATCTAATAATTATGGATTAAAGCATGAAGAGATGAGATGAGGATGAAGATGTCAAGAATTAGGAAACAGTATTCAAGAGGGTAGATGCTAAGTCTCGTAAGGATACGATATGGAAAGACAAGATGTGGGATTCACAAGAACTAATCAAACACAGAAACCTACAAAAGAATCGCAACTAAAATTGTCCGCGATCAATCAAAGAAAAGTATGAGAAGTTCTAAATGCTCAGCATCTCCAGCAAAATGTCAAGCATTTTGGTAATTTATCAACCTGCAAAGTTTGTTTAACCGCACAGATAGAACGTGAAATATATGCAAATCACCAAAACATGCAGGCACATGCATGAAAATCACATACTGTAATTCATGGAATAATTTATAGAAGTTCCTTGATATCAAGCTGTCTGTGCTCTAGGTTGCTATGTCCTTTATAGCTGCAAAAATTTAATCTAATAATCCAATGTTATATAGTAATTAAGATTATAATTAGCATAAATTGATAATGCATCTTTGCTGCATCAAATCTTAACTATTATACTAGTATAAGTATCAGTAAAGGATAGTTAACAAGCAATGGAAACTAAATAAGAGAACAGCCAAAGAAATGACGACAAGGTATCATAAAGGATGAACCTTTGCTAGGAAATCTATGTCATCACTCCTTGGCTTCTTTTCATATCCTGGCGGCGGAAAGGGGAAGCAGCGAGACATTGCACAATAACCCCCAGAACTTCTAATCGTCTTAGTTTCCAGTACAGCTGTTCCAGTAGGGGAACGGACCACCAACCATGCACTTGTCCATGCACCATAGTCCTACACTCATTTCCAGCTTCAAAACTGTTCTATTTCCATGTGCCACAATTCACCGCCCTAACCAACCAAAGGAGAACTGAAAACCTCCAAGCCAAATAGAAGCTGGCCAGACTTTGCTGCAGATGGCAAGCAATAAATGAGCCCGGCAACAAATTCTCCAGATAAATGCTAAATCCGTGAACTTGTTACCAAGAGAACCCAAATAGAAGTCTCACGAAACTCACGCACCGTTTGGCACAAAAATTCAGCACGCTGGGGTCACAGCCCACGTTGCACAACAGCAGTTAGTTAAAATCCTTCAAGGGGATAAACACCAGCCGAAAAATGGAACCGAAAGCAAATTCTAAAGGAAATTTGCCGACTATAAACTCCCTATTATGGACTGTGAACCCAAAGGAATCTCGAGATATCTGTCCGTGGTTTTGCACAGAAATCCAGCACTCGGCTTCCACCACCCAAAACACCAAGAAATGCTCAAAGAAGCTCAGTCACAGTAATACCAGCAGCAGAAGTACCAGAATCGGAGTAAAACCCACCAGAATTTTAAAGTGCAGTCTTCTTCCATGGCCCCGAAAACCACTACCATGTCACAGCACACGATCAAAAAGACAAAACAAGAGCCAGCTACGCAAACTGAATACGTCCGAGATGGCTCATGATCCAATCTCCAAGCCTATCACCCAATCCAGGCACTGAACCCTCGTCCTGGTGGCGATCAAAGAGGCCAAACCCCAGACGAAGAGACCAAAATCAAGCAATCAAGCAAGAAGAGAAACCCTAGAGAGGAGATTTGGGGGAGGGAGAGGAAAAGGGGAGAAAAGGGAGGGCTATGATTTTGGGGAAAGGGGAAATGGAAGGGAGCGATCGAGGGATTAAAGGAGGAGATCACCGAGGTTTCAATTATACCCCCGAAATGGGAAAAGAAAGTACGAAGGAAGCGAAAAATTTCTCACGCTCTCTGTCTCTCTACTTCTCTATAGAGGTTTTGGTGTAGTTGTTTCTTGGGTTCCTGGAGACTTTGGGAAGGGATGGTGTCTCCTTTCCTTCTCTCTTTTCTCCGATCAGAAACCCCAAGGTCAGGGGAAAGCCTTCCACAGGTTCGAGGGCAGGGACATTTATAGAGAGAGAGGTAGGGAGAGGAGAGAGAGGAGCGAAGGAGAGAATTCTATATTTTATTCGAAAGATGCCAATACGATAACGGCGAGGGTGTGGCAAAACCACGGAAGAAAAGGAAGTTGACATGCGTTTCCCGTTTCACTCAGTTAATAGGGTTGCGCTCGTTCGGTAAAAAAACAGCAATCACTATGGAAGAAAAGAGCGGAGAGGAAGTTGACATGCGTTTCCCGTTTCACTCAGTTAAAAGGGTTGCGCTCGTTCGGGAATAAGAACAGTATATATATAGTTATTCCATAGCGATTCCTGTTTTTCTTTTTTTTTTTTTGGTACATAATGATTCCTGTTTTTCATTGGCTAAAATTTAGCTGAGGCAAGATTAGAGAGGGCCTTGTTTCAAGGAAAAACTATTCTATCTTTTCATTTAAATATTTTTTTATTATTGTCGCTGATTTTGGATCGAGATCGAAGCGCAGCTTAAAGTGATCTTGAGAGCGGCAAGAATCGAACTGGATTGAGTGGCTGGGGTGTGCAGGAGCTAGCTTCCTCCGGATATGGCCTGCAAGAGATCCGCTTGCCGCAAAGGTTCCAGTGGAGATCCTCCGATGTCTAAGTCAGAATAGAAATGCAAGAATATGAAAAGAAGAAATTTTAGCAGAGAGTAGTTCTCTGTGAATAATATCCCCTTATATGTCATATCTGAGGTTTTTCGGACTGCCCGCTTATATATAGGAGAGTCGGTTTTATCGTTACCTCGGTCGGCGAGATGTGCATCAATCATTAGGTGGCGGCCAATAGTACGATCATGATGTGAGCATCGGTCCACATGGGTGTGCACCGAACGTAGAGTTGCCACAACGGCTTTTCGCTGTTACGATAACCGTTTGTCAAGACTGTCAATCCTTGTTGGCACGTGTCGATAGGCTCCTCGGTCGAAAACAAATTTGTTCATCTTAGTTGGTCTACTCCTCGGCTGGAACCAAAGTTGCTCACTTCGGTTTGTGTGGAGGTTGTCGAGGTTGGTCTAGTCCAAAGTTGATGTATCTAATATTTTTTCTATCTTTATGATGAATGGAATAGAGAGGAATAATTGTTATTCTCTTATTCCTTCTTTTCTGACCTCCTTGACATATTCCCAGCTTATTCCTACTTTATTCCCGGAGACATACCGCCTCCTGGTAGAACGGCAGAGAGGGGCAACAGATTTGCATGATTGGAATACGATTCCCATTTCACTCTTCAAACAGCGGCAGGGGAAACGAAGGACTTGCATGAGCGGAAAGGATTCTTCTTGCTGGAAAGGTGAAGATGAGGTGTAAAGCCAGTTGGTTCATGGTAAGGAGGGGATGATGGGAGGATGCTAAGGCATGAGTCCATGTGAGAAAAAAATTATTGGTTAGACCGGTCCACCAACTCAGCGATGGACCAATCTAACTAAAAGCAGCGTGCACCGGCATGAACAAAGGAGTTAAGTAGACCAGATCCACCATGAAATTAGAGGTGGGTAAAGAAGAAAAAAAAAAGAAAAAAAAATATATTAGATAAACTAGGTTCGCCATGAAACTAAGGACAATGTTGCTTTTTGGTAGGACGGGTAGGCCTAGTCCCACGAATAATTTTATGAATTTACCCATGCGAGGGGCCTTTAGCACTTTTTCTTCCCAACCTTTGCCTTCTTATTTTTATTATTTTATTATTTTCGAATTGCTTGGGTGGTTAACACTTGCCAATTCTTCTGGAACCATGTATCTATTGCATAGCCAGCTTGTCGGACGGTTGGTCAAGCTATGTGGGGCAAGTTCTTTTTACTTCATTTGGATGTGAAAGGGTTGAGTGGAAACGTCACATAGCTTGCTCACGCTATGGATTTTGGAGTTATTTGCATCAATACAGAGATAGTAATGAGTGCAAGCTAAGCTAAATTGAAACCTTCCACATGAGGAGGCGGGCACTTTTAGCAAAAACGTGACACTTCATGGATTATATGATTTATATCCCAATTCCGGCATTAACAGAGGATACCAAGTCATTGTTTATCAAATCTTGATTTTGGATTAAGAAGAACAAATGAGGATGCCCGATCAAGGAAATTCATTCAATAAGGACCTAAAAGGAAAAATCTCAAAAACTTTTGCACGCATGGATTTAAGAACTGATGTGCAATTCACGGCAGGCATTTCCAGTCAAGTAAAAGACAGGCACATAAAGCCCCGCTTGACACAATCTTCAACCACGTCTTTATTAGATATTGCTCTTGATGTGACACATAAGAGATATAAAGTCTACTGAATAAAACTCAAAAGATAATATCTACAGCTGAAATGTGGAAATCTAGTTGTTAGTTGATTCCCATGTGCATGGTTAATATTCAAACTTTAGGATATATAGAGCCTTCAAATGCATAATAGGCATACAATCTTGCATGGTAACTTGATAGGTGGTAATTATTCAATCTTGTGGTCTAATTAAAAAGAATAAAAAAAAAAGGTGTCAAGTTATTTCTTTAACTTTATAGCTCAGAAGCTTGTTTTAGTCCACAAGTGGACTAAGCTACATATCGGCTAAATGTAAGACTAAACTAGTGATATAAGAGCGTATAGGTTGAATATGATAGGAAAAAACTTGGTTCTTATCAATGGTAGCCGATATTCGTTGCCAATATATGTTTTCTTTGTATTGTATTAAAAATTTTGAAATGTATGTTATTTTTTAAAAATCAAGACATTCAACTACAGTCACTCTCGATGACACACCACTGCACCAAATGATGATCATTTTAAATTTTTGCTAGTGTCTTATATTTTTTATATACTCAAGCTAACTAATCACTCGCTAATGCGGGAAGGATGTTTTACAAAAAGGATCAATGAATAAGTAGAACTAAATTTGAAGAAGGATGCATGTGCTTAATTCAAAAGGAAGGAGCAAACAATAGATGCTCATCACATGTATCCTGCCTTTGGTTAATCATGAAGAAGCTCGTACATTGCAATGATTTTGCCTATTGTCTTACTTGAAATACAAATAGAACAATGTGGCATTTTACCCCCCCCCCCCCTCTTTTTCTTGATGTTAGCTGGGGACCTAGTGCTATCTTTAGATCTACCAATCAGAGATTACACTAACTAGACAGTAATCTTAAGCTGATAAGCAAAATTAAACTAATAAGTAAGAAACAAGAAATAAATTTTAAAATCTGAAGGTCAAGGGAAAGTAAACAATTTAACTAGGTAAAGGATAACTAATAGCTTACCACCTCATTATCAAAAGGATTGCGTCACCTTCAAGAACTCCCCTAACTGACACTATTGTAGCATGCCGTGATAAAGGAATGCCCGAAAAACCAGCCTCACCACCAATCTCCATAATCCACCAGAGCTTGTATGGTATCCACCATGCAAGAAAATTTTTGGAGAACAAACATGAGTTAGGCCCCATTTGAAGGAGCTGTTGATAGTGGAGCTTTTGGAAGTAGAGCTTTTTGAAATAAAACTTTTATAAAAGGTTGTTTGTTGTTTGGTAACTATATTTCTAAAATGCTGTACTATTTTAACATGTGTTTGGTAAACAAACTGAAAAAATACTTTTGGTATAATAAAATGACCATAAAGGACATTGCATAGTATTATTCAACAGAGTATAATAAAATATAATATGTATTAATATATAAATATATGATATAATATAATATTATTGTAATGTAATATAATATTATTATAATATAGTAATATAATATTGTATAATATAGCATAATAATTTAATATAATATTAAACTATTTAACATAACATATCAATGTATTATGATATAATGTAATATAATATTATA
>JAOXJJ010000719.1:0-30199 GCA_025769935.1 Phoenix roebelenii | reverse complement strand
ACTATTTCTACACCTGATGCAGCAAGATGTAATCTGAAGTTCATAACCTAGTCCATGCACAGCATTCGTATCGGTTGCATTTTTGTCAATTTTAATATTTCCATCTGTTTGTAACCAAAATTTTTCTGGTACCACCCTGGCATATTCAAGTGCTCCTCAAGAAACCTCCATTTGCCGCATATAGTGCATCCATCTATACCACCCTGTTTTCTGTTGGTACTTTCCGCAATTTATCCTTCGATCTTGAAGACAAGAACATCACCAGCAGCCAATTTATTTATTTTGGAAGAATGGTCAGCTTATTTAACAGCAATCACGAAATTGGTCGGTCAACTGTCATCCATTGCCATCACAAAATGCTCATCCAACTCATTAAATTTGCATGTCTTGTAGGACTGACATTCCTCCTACACTATCAGCAACACATGCTTTAGCAAATATTACATGTGATAGTTACATGTATTTTAAAATGGCCTCAATTCCTCCTCCCAACATCCATACATGGCGCATGCCGGTTTCCAACAGTGTATTTGCATCAGCATGACAATGAATAATAAGCATGATGTATGTGCATCACAACATGAGATATTAAAGGTTAGATGAAAAGAGAACTCAACAGACTAAGACAGTACAACAAGACAAAAGCAATAGTAGCAATAAGTTCAACAAAGAAACAACTATGCAATTAAGCATTGCTATGCATACAGTACAGAGAATGCTAGATTCTGAAATGCATATGAGGAAGTGACACAAAAAAAGAAAGAAGCTTCTGATCTATCTTGTAGCTTCTATTTGCTACCTCTTGTAGTGGTACAAACCAAAAGATGCAAAAGGATTGAATTGCAAGATGTAGGCACAATGTCATGAAGGAAGAACTTGTATCATAGAGGGAAAACACTCGATATACATACATACATGCATTCATACAGGAACTTAACATGTATCTGACACACCAAAACGCTCACATGTCAATGAACTGCTCGGTGGAAGTTCTGATAGCAAGTGCTCAGCCGCCTTAACATGTGAAGGATCAGAATGCGTAAGTGTTAGGAGACATTTGTTCTCTCACTCACATGTCTTATTCGACAACCAAGTAGCAAACTCTCTTTCTGATCCAAAAAGGAATAAAAGGTTCTTCTAATACATGTTCCATTTAATAGTATACCTGCTATAAAACATCGCCCCCTCCCTTTTCAAGAGAAGGTCTATTTCAATTTTAACAAAGAAAGAACTAAAATGAAAGATAATAATATGACAGGATCTATAAATTATGGCAAATTGTGACATGACAGTAAGCAATGTTTGAATATCACATGCATGTTGTGTTTTAAGTGACCAAGAAAATGAGATGCATTAGATTTCTAAATCATATAAAACAGAAAAAAAGTAAGTTCAATGTATGATCTTTATGTAGCATACCTCTTCTAAGTCCAGGGGATGCATCTTCTCCTCTAAAGACAATAGGAACATCTATTTTCAGTAATGCAGAGGAAGGAGCTCTCATGAACGTCACGTTAAGAGGCGCATCAGTGCCTGAATGAAGATGCAACTAAAAAAAGCCCAAAACGACGCATCATCAGATGATATGAACAAGCACTATAGTAGCGTGTCACCTTCCACATTGTTTAAATAATAGCATCAGCTTTCTCGGTTTCTAAGAGAGTAACTCGACAAAAATAAGCAACTCTGGTGAATTTACTAGTAGAGAAATTGAGAGCAGTGAGGCTTTTAGCAGGAAATGGAATGAAAAGATAGAAACTAAATATGTCTAGACCGACAAGTTTTTAATACCACTTTCGAATCGATTCTCATTAATTCTCTGCATCCAAAATATTGCCTGAATCATTTCGATCTCTACAGCTCTTCCTTTACGTTCCAGTCATTCGAAACGCAAAGATAATCAAGTAAAAAAAAAACTACTAAAAACAAACTTGCAACCGTAGGAAACCCCATAACCGACTTCAATTTACATGTTCATTTGATTCGACCTTATAAAGTCATGGCCAACTACAATATACTTGTCTGATATAACATTAAAGCCTATAATTAAGCAAAAACACAGATAAAGCAAGAAACTAACCAAGAATTAGGTCATCAAAGGCCGTGATACCTTTCGAGGCAAGACTCGAACTTTCTCGATGATGTCCCCGGCTCCCAACTCGGAACGAACCTCGAGCTCGAAGAGGCGGGCGAGAAAGAAGGAGCGGCCGAGGTGGTCGACGAGCTTGCGTATCTGCTTGGCCTGGACCGAGATGAGAAGCTTGTTGCCACCCTCCTGGCCGTTGGCCTGCTCGAAGACGATGCTCGGCACGCGCCCCACCTTCCGCTCCTTGGCCGCGATGTTCTTACCGGAACTCGACCGGGGGATCGCCAGGATCGTCTCATTGTACTTCGGGTCCGGCCGCGGGAACCCCTCGAGGTACTCCAGCGGCGCCTCCGTCGGGTCCCACGGGGCGACGGCGGCGGCCGCCGCCTGCGAGAACGGCCGCAAATGGACCAGGGTTCTTAGGGTCCTCGGAGAGCGGGAGAGCCACATCGGAGGAGGAAATGGGCACCGAGTTCCGGCCCCGGCGGCGGTGGCGGTGGCGGTGGCGGCGGGAGGCGAGGTTGGGCGAAAGAGGGAAGCGCTCCTTAGGTTTTAGAATGGGGTTAATCTGGCGTATTTATTATCGCACCGATTTTCCGGCCAAGACAAGGGAGGATCTTCGAGATTCGTGAGTTCAGGCTCGTGAAATGGGCTGGAAGGGAAGCCGACTCGGGTCCGAGCATTTGGTTCCAAGCTTGGCTTCTCTCGTTCATATATTAAGATAGGCTGTTCGTGCCATTATCAAGTGGGCCCACTTTTCAGCCTCATCTGGGCCGGCCCGCACGCGCGCTTACATACGAGACAAGATAGAGAAGAGTGAGAAGAGGGGAGTGAAGGGAGAGAAGGGGAGAGAGGAAAAAATAAATAAATAAAACTCCTCGAGTGATCCGGTGTCGGCTCCTTCAGGTTTGGCACGTAATCTCGCATGCTCTTACTCTGTATCTGCTTTTTTTTTTTCCACCGTTTACAGATTGTATGCACGATTGGCGATCACCGATTCAAGATTGTGCGACTCCAGAGATGATTTGAAACCTATTGTCGCTAGAATCCGAACAGAATGTTAAGCTCGAACGATGATTGAGATGAAGAGGTGAGGTCGGTGTTGAGGCTCTTAGCTGTAAAGCCGGGTTGGAAAGTTGGTAGAAGCAGATGATGGTGAACGAGCTTGAGCTCAGACAGAACGACACTTGGTTAATTTAAAAATAAAAAAATAAAGTTCTCTTGCCAAAACTTGTCCAACGGAGATCATCCGATGCTTAAGTCAGATCCCAATAAAGCAGTAAAAAAGAGAGAAATATAAAGTTTTCAGAAAGAGAGAGTGGAGAGAAGAATTTGCCTAAGGATCCTTCGGTCTCCTTTTATGTAGAATAGGATCGACATTCCTTTCCGAAACTAATTGGGCATGCAATAATTGTTGAGTAACTGCTCCCATTTTATGCATGTGGCAACAATTGTTTCAATCATATAATAATGGCTGAGTTGGCATAATTGCCATTGAGATCGTAGCTAAGTTTTTAATGGATATTAACCATCCTCATACGATCTTCAATGGGAGATATATTAACTAGTTGCTTGGTGGATTGTTCTTGGTACCCATGGTTTTTCTTGTTGAGGATTCTCCACATAAAATTTGTGTGCCTATTCTATTGCTTATTTTTATCCTCTTTTGTAGTTTTACAACCTCACAATTGTTGTTTCTTTACGACGCATTGCACAAAGTTTCAGCCGAATTGTGTCTGTGCTTCTATTTATGCTAAGAATCGTCACGAGGTGTTATTGTGATATCCGATGGTGACTAAGGCTGCAAATGGGTCGGATCAACCCGTGATCTGATCCTATCCGAATTTTAAGATCCGCAGGTCCGGATCGGTCCGAAAATTGGACGAAAAAGTTCTAAAGGGAGTACGGAGGATAGCACAGGCATAGGGTCGCAGAATCCAATGGAACCTCGGCCGTCGGGATTCTCTCTCGATCTATTACACTATTGATACCTGTGGTGTCTCGGTAGCTGTTTTTTTTTTCTTCCGTTTTTGGTTTTTGTTTCTTTTGACTTTTGAAGGGAGAAAGTGAGGGAACGCTGAACTGAGTATGGGTCATGTGCCAGTTTTCTGCAATGGAATTGGATTTTGGAAGAACGTCTGGGATTTTTTTTGCCCTTGTGAGAGGGGAGCCGGGAGACGCCAAGTTCCGTCCAATCAGTCATATAGATAAAAAATAGTGTGATATGAAATTTGGCTTGGAGGTCAATTGCAAGACCTTCAAGTCATGGGTCACCAAGCACCTCATAATTATGATATGACCAAATTAGATTTGCCTAAATTCTTTTCCAAAATCACAACAAAATGAGCCCAGTTTGTACCCGAACCCGTTCCGACTCGGATCCAACCCGATCCGGACCCAATTTGGATCCGACCTAATATTCAATCGGGTCGGATCTGGATCCAAAATTAGAATCCGAACAAAAACTAGGCCGGATCGGGGTCTCTTAGGATCCAATCCGATCCGACCCATTTGCACCCTTTGGTGACAAGAATTGCTATATGCTTTCTTTTTCCCAACAAGCGAAAATAAAAGTATGTGATGATCTGGCACCCACATTCACTTTTCCTACTTGATTTGGCATCCAACATGGTTGGAGGAGGTTGGCGCAATTCGCAGACGTTGATGGTGTTAATGGCTGGGTTGGGCCTAGGCCGGAAGCAACTCTAAGGTTTAAACCTTAGGCCCGAGCCCAACTTGGACCAGATAGGGCTTGGGGCTTCACGGCCCACCAACAGCCTCTACATCAAACAATGATGGATAAAAACAGAGTTTTTATTGCATTATCTCCTAACAAGGAAATATAAAATAATCTCTAGATCAAGTATAAATGTTTTATGGCATTGACGGTGTATAAACTTTTTGCTTTGCACTTATCGCTTCACATACAAAGAATTGTATTCCAAAATCATTTTATGGGATATGAAAGGTAAATCTAATAAAAATTTAAAAGCTACTGAAAACCATATTTAATTTTTAGTATTATATGTTTTATATAAAGAAGGAAAGTAGTATTGGTTTCAACATGGTATAAAAAAACTTCTTAGCCGCTTCTTAAAAGTTTTATCGGCAATAGAAATAATAATAATAATAATTACAGTAGAAAACTTATTTTGCGAATAGTTTTAAGATTTAATAATTTAAAGTATAAAAAACAATTTTGCCGACCACAGTGGGAGTCGAACCCACGACCTTTTGATCCGAAGTCAAACGCGCTAATCCACTGCGCTATGCGGTCTTTCGATAGCATTATACAGACAATATATATTACATTGGTTTCGCATTGAGCTTATAATTCTATAACCATGCTTGTCGCGCCGTCTAACCCACAAATTTTATAAAATTTTCAGCCCAACCATCTAAACAACCTTAACTAGCGTCTTGAAGCATCTTCTTTTCATCTTGACTCCAAGTTCCATAATTCTTTTGCATGTATCAACAAGTACATGCATAGCATGGGGGTGGATGCCGCATCCAAACTGAGTTTAAGAACCCCCCCTCCAATCTAGCCATGTTTTCGATGTTCTTTTGTTATTTTTAGGCCTCTAATAAGAATCATGGTCTAACTCCAAGCCTTTTACGTCAGAGAATTCTGCATGCGACTAGCCAATCTACCTGGAGTCGAGAAAAATATCTAAAGGAAAAACAATAGGATAAGAAAGGAAGAGAAAGGAGATAACCATTTCTAAAAGTTTTCATTAAAAGAAAAGACCATGAAGAACACAATTCCTAACCCGGATCATGTAAGGATGAGGAAAAAAGGTTAAGCTCTAATCCAAGCTGTTGAAGAACACAATTGATTTTACCAGCTATATATGTACTTCTGTAGCACACGTTTAATAAATTCGAACTTGTATCACAACATTTTTCATTAAATATCGTTCTTAAAGTATACATTTATATGAACACGCCCACTTCCATCTTTGGTTGGATCACGTGCATGCGTATAAGCTATGGTTGGATATTAAGTTCTGAACTTCGAATCGAATTCCTTCCACCGGGTCCAACCTTGAAGCAATTTGCATGCTAACTCGCTTGTAAACGGCACTGCTCACGAACAAGGCTGCTGTGGAGTTTGCGCCTAATACTCATTGTCTCATTAATGGGCATCTACGAGCAATCCACCTATCAGGTAGTTATACCATGAAACACAGCAACAGATGTACTTGGCTAGCTGCAATAGAATGTCATTCGTTGACCCTTTGTCGGCATCATTAATCACGTTGCCTGCTGTTTGGATTTCTGTAAAATTCTCCAGGCATCTTTTCCCAATCTCCCAACCATACCAGAAGAAAAATACCAGTTTACAGCCGTTAATACTACTTTCTAACCATATCTAGCACAAAAAAGGGAAAGCTAAGATCTCATTCAGTCACTACTTGTGGCCTCCTACCATTCTGTACAACATAGATAAAAGTGCATAAAATCCTAGATAATCCCAGCGACATTCAATCTAATTTTAACTACTTGTACATGACCCGAATGAGCATGCATTCTAGCAGAACAAGATAATCTCAAGACCCAGACAGCAAGAAGAAAAGTACTATTGGTTTCAACATGATTCAGTGAGAATGTATTTTAACTTGCGAAGGCTATGTCCATGGGTCTGGAGCATAGAATTTTCCCTTCAGCCATCAAACAAGAACTGAAATTTCTGGACTTATTCCAGGTACAAAGTGCTGAAGGTTGTTTCCTTGTCATTGTGGCAGAGAGGAAATGTGAGCGAGGGCAATCAACAAGGTTCTCATCCCTGATACCGACCAGCGCAATCACTTTCTCCAAAGCAAGCCCCATTTAGCATAGCAAAGGCAAGGTTTGAAACTTATGGTATATCAGGACTTCTTAAGTCTGGCGTGTATTGTAAGATTTGCAGTCGAGGCATTTTTGAGCAACTACATGGAATTGGACGAGTGAGTTTGCTCCACAGTCGTTGCACAGGATGCGAACCTGCACTTACCAACATATCCATCTGTCAGTACAACAGCAGTTTAACCCAAAGATAAGCAGGCAGAAAAAAATGATCTACAACATACAAACTAAAAACCTTAGGTGAACTCAAAAGCTAGATCCAGCCACATATGTGTATTGAAGATTTTACCCAAGGAAATTAAAGTATGCCAAATCTTAAAGCAAGCAATTAACATATGACAAATCACGGAAGCAAACTTGACCACCAATTCAATTCCCTACCCTTACTATAGAGCTCGCATATCAACATGCTTAGAAGTTCATTTTCCAATGCAATTGTGTAAACAATTTAATAATTGCAAATTTTCCTGTGCAAATGTTGAAAATAATAGCAATGGTTGGCAACGATGATGGAAAACCCATTAAGGTATGTATATAGAAGAATAGCACAAACAATCTTCAAAGCTTCTACCTGAAAACTATAGCTCTTATAACGAGCACGCCCCTAAGAACAAGACACGGGATCCTTTTTTTTTCTGATATTGATATTGAATTCTTTAAAGAAATGAAATGCTACCAACTGAAGTTCATTCTTTTTTTTTTCTTTGGTACATAAGTTCATTCTTTCACTCAGCAGCTTAACCATGACAAATATAGAACAAAGTTTCAAGAACAATGAGTTTAAG
This sequence comes from Phoenix roebelenii, assembly GCA_025769935.1. Classification (NCBI taxonomy): domain Eukaryota; kingdom Viridiplantae; phylum Streptophyta; class Magnoliopsida; order Arecales; family Arecaceae; genus Phoenix; species Phoenix roebelenii. The sequence goes on along the minus strand of JAOXJJ010000719.1, from coordinate 22,480 downwards.
CAAATATCAAGTAGTGAAAACTAACCATTTTGTTATGGTAAGATTCAGGCATCGGAGTGGCTGCTATCTCAATATCCAATTTTTGCCATACTTCCGACATATTACACACAGACTTGGAACAGAGGGGGCATGCATACCTGAAGCATTTTTTTTTCTCTAGTCAGAAATTGCAGAACTCCAAAAATAACATCGGAAAATAAATAAACACAGAGAAAAAGGAACATTGAACATACTGCAAGTGCTGCTGCATTTCCTTCAAACAGTGCACATGAATGGTGTGGCCACACGGCAAGACACTGACACCATTTGTAGATTCAAACAGATACTGTGAACCATGACAATGTTATTAGTCAACCTTGGAAAGATGAGTAGTCCTATCTGGAAGATTAGGTGGAAGTTTCTTCCTTGTCTATGGGAGAGTGAGCAGAAAAACCAGAATCTCACCTCAAAGCATACAGGGCAATTATGATGCATTGCTCCTTCCACACATGGATGGCTGTTCTTTAATATGATTGAATAACAACACCCTACAATTTGAACAAAATAAAGGGAAGGGGAAAAAGAAATCAGAAACAGATGTTGGCCAAGGAGCAAAAAACAAGATATGGTGAATAGCATATGTTCCATGCACATAAATTGAACTTAGTTCATGGTGTTGAATGGAAGATCAGTCTATGGAGTCAAAATGAATGCAACAGCCATAGATGTGCCATTCACTAAACAGTGACAATATAGAGTACTGCTGCACAGTACAGCAATTCACTACTAGGAAACAAAGATGGTCAAAAAGATGTTTAATGTTGTAGCTATGCTGCACTAGTACAGCAAATCTTATGCAGTGATCATCATAGTGGGAAAAGCCTAAGAGCTAAAGGAAACCGTGGAGAAGACTTCAGAGAAGTTTAAACTATTTGGGATACAATTACTGAGAGGATGTTGGGACCATGGAATGCCGTACCGGTCCGGTCCTAGACCGGTATCGGAACCACAAGAAAATCGGTATTTTTCGGTTTTTTAGCCGTACCGGCCGGTACGTAGCCGGTACCGGCCGGTACCGATCGGTACCGGCCTCGTACCGATGTGAACCGGCCGGTTCGTACCGGTACGATTTTTTTTTTAGAACCACAGCGCCTCGTGCTGTGGTTTTTGAAACCACCGCGTACCGGCCGGTACGGTACTGGTACCGGCCGGTACGTACCGGATTGGACCGGTACCGTACCGGTCCGGCCGGCCACCGATACGCCGACTGGTACCGATACCGGTACGGCGGAATTTGGTTGGGACCTTATTGAAAAGAATAATATGTAAAACTAAGACCAAGCATATGGGTCGCAGCCTGGTAGCATTTAAAAAAAAAACAAAAAGGTTTAGTAACATTCTTTCCTCTCGATATCAGGAAGATAAAATATCCCTTTAACAGCTTCCATGTAAAGGGCCTCCAGAAAGAGCCAGAGGAGATGGCCAAATACGGAACCAAAACTTAAGGTGATAAAACTAGTGGCTAAGAAAAAAAAAATTATCCTAGAAAATATAAAGATCAGGGGCAATACCACATATATAGCAATGGAAGAAGTTTTCCCGCCCACCAATCCTGTCAAAAATCAAGATTTTCATGTCATAAATATAAGAAAAAAATATGTTATCTTGATCCCAAATAACCACACTATTCATGAACAGAGTATTAGCAGTTAACGGATGGTGAGAACCTGCAGATTCCACAACCACTGCAGTGGAACTGTTCCCTTGATGTCTGAAATATTAAAAGTAAATGTCAAATACAGATATAACAGGGAAAAAACCTCCGACATTACAGGGTGGGAAAAAAAGAGGAGGAAAGAGAACTCTCAAGATGCAATTTGCTTACTGACATCATCAAAAAACTTGCAATTCTCACAGAAATATTTCCCCATACATACACCACAATTGACGCACACTTGCCGAACCTGTTGACAATGCATGCAAAGGACACCAAAAGATGACATGATCAGCTAATGCTGTGGAAGGATCATAAATTAGTACTGAAAATAAGACATTGAAAGAAATTATAGATTAATAAAAGCTGCCTCATGTTTGCAAACATCTTGACAACAAAATATATAGATACTAATTCTACTTATCCTTAGATGATGCCACGATGCCAATAACACAAAAGAGAATGATGTATGAAAACCAGCCTTTGACCGGTACTTGCCTCTTGTTCAGTAAAGCACAATGAACATATGACCTGGCATAGAAATTACAAAGTCAAGCTAAATGCTTCAGTGAAATTATAAAAATCATAAAAATTATTTCATGTAATATATGTGGCAATATGGAAATCCCACCTGTTGCACTTCATGCCGCGGAAGGTCATGTCTGTGCTTCCTTTCAACATTAAGAGAGTTCTGCCAAATCAAACGAGTGAGTGTTGGTCTTTCAAATGTTTATCCACTGTCATAATAGTATGATATAAATTAATAAAATAAATGAAATTTTGTGTAGAAAGAAACCATTAGGACTACCGTACAATAGCTTACTTGATTGAACAACAAGCTTTTAGTAAAGGAAATACACCTTTCATACGGATATTGAATACAAACAATGCACATCCATAATTGCAGATATTGTGAAGAACGAAAATCTTTTAAGCAATTAGTTGACAAACATTGCATGCAAGTTAACTTGGGGGAAAAAGAAACCGTAAATGAAGTGCCCGTTTTCAGAAAAAATGAATGAATAAAATCAAATGAAGGAAAAACAAACTTTTGTGAAACATTCTTATCATACTTCTGATATGTTCTTAATATCAGATAGCATGAAAAATGACACATAAAAATACAAAAAAATGATGCAAGAACAAGTTATCAAACAAGTTAAACCTAGGAAAAAAACAAAAGAACCAAAACAAATCTATGTAAGTGAGGTCTATAAACTACTGTACAACCAGCCAAGGTGATAAACTACCTGATTGCAGTATCCTGGCCCCTGGGTTCAATGTTTTAACTCCAGATCCAGGTACATACAATAATTTGAAAGATACAATACAATCCTAGATCAGATAAAGGCATATTCCAACTGCAGCTTACTATAAAAAGTCTATTAATGTATAAACTAACAATTTTGCACCAAAAAAATGTGGTAGCATCCCCACCGTTTTGCTCACAAAAAAAAAGGAAAAAAATCATATGACTAAACAAACTGAAATTCTTCAAAACCTATCCAAACAGAAACTGATAGGCTGACCTTTGCCTCATTGTGGCAGTGTCGGCAATCAAAAATCTCATTGCAGCAGGGAGCTCGAATGCGGCATCTTCGCCAATAGTGTGAACATCTGCAAGAATTAAGAGCCCAGAGTTAGAACCAAAGCCTAATCAAAAGGCCATAGGGCAATATCAGGATCAGGTTAAATAAGAAAGCATGTTGCATGATCCATGATACACATCATTTGCCATAGAACTAGCTTCCAACATGATGCAACTCAAACCCTTTCAGCCAATATCTTGGCTTAATTTAAATGATTGGAGAAAAATTGCTTGGAACAAATAGGGAAAAAGGAGAGAAATAATTAATGAAATAAGCATACCCGTATTGCATGAGTCCCTTATCTAGTTTCTCAATAACCGCAGAGTTCAAACCATCTGTCACTTCTTCACTCATAATGCAGTTTTTACTAGATGACTCATTGCATGTAGTGGCAGTCTGCAGTTTGTTATCTTGCCCATTTGAATTGTGTAGGTCACAAACAGGAGACTCCGAATGACTGAGAAAATCCTCCATCTAGTCTCTATTTTCCACTGCTAAGTTAACTATGACAGCTCAACTAGAAGAATTGAAACACCTGCAAATTTGAAGATATTTAGTGAAATAATTCTAAATAGATCAACCAGTAAGTCTCCCGGTTCAATCAGGAAAACACTGCATGATATTGTTGGTTTCTTGAATTCTGCTGTAGACCAGTTCATATCATCAAGCACACAATCCAAGGAATGTTGAACAGCTCCAATCAGCATAACTCCAAGAGATGGATTCATCAGAACAAGCACAGCTATAACGATCCATCTAATAATATTTATGCAGTCACTGAGGGACCATCAAATCTCCAGCTGTAAATAGTAACCACTAATTAATGATCACTTTCTCGCTCGTAGTAGTCAGAAAACCAAATCAAACAAAAGTGTGCACCAGCAACAGACTCGCCCCAGTTTCTGGTAAGAACAATACACCACAGCATCAAATGCAAAAAAGAAGGAAAACAATGATATGGTTCTATGAAAAGATGGTGCCTACCTCAGCCTTCCACCAGCTTCATCTTCAACAAAACGTGTTATTGTTGAACATCAAGCATATGTCTTCCAATTTCGCCCAAACTCTCCTATTGAGATGGTTTGCCTGGAACCATCATGCATTTTTCTTCCTCTTGATTACCTTGATTTTCTAATATTTTGCTGATGATCCTGGAGCCTAACTACTCCTACCTGACAAATTAATGACCCCAGGCATCTTCATCACCATGATGTTGTGGCAGCAAAACCTGCAGGTGGTTCTCTGTACTTGTCCATTCAAACTGATGGACATAACTCCGGTATACAAATCATTATGAAAGCAATGAGTATCCGAAGAATTTCTCTCCATGTAACTGAGGCTTTGCGTGCAGTTTAAAATGGCTCCACAGTGCATGAAAAGTGTTTTTTTCTCAAGTCTAAGGTTCTACTATAAATATATAGCAAGAGAGCATTACTATCTATTTCAGAAAATCTAAGTATTATTTGGATGTATTTTAGGCCCTTTGAAGCAAGAAAAAATTCCCTAATTTTTTCCTTCATTTCTAGAAGTATGGATAGCATATTAGCCAGACATACTGTTAGTCAATCTCAACAATATCCATTCGTCACAGCAAACTAGAAAACTGAAATGTGATTCTATTCTTGTTCGATCTGACATAACATCTCAACATTAAGACCATAACTGCTGGACATGAAAAGGAGCATAAGAGGAATCTGATAAGCCCTCTGTTTAGTATCTTAATCAGCAAAACTAGTTCTGCTCAAAAACTCATAAAGAGTCTCCGGGATGTGACAGCCATTTCTGCTTAAATATCTAACTTAATTTAGGCCCTGACTTCTCCACAAGCGAGGTCTATTTGTTCTGGATTAGCTACATCACACTTTAAAAGAACACTTGATACAAGAGGCCAACACTAAATTTGTTATGACCAACAAAAATTACACAAAATAATTGAAGAAACAAAAAACTTCAATGAGTTCATGAAATAAAGAAACAGAATAATTACTTGATATACTAACAGTCTCGAAAGATATATCCTATAAAAGAAAAGAAAATAAGAGAGCCCCAAAATCCTCTTTTGGTGCAAATCATCTACGACAATGGGTGTCTGAAATTCCTAAATCCTGGGTATATGCAGACAGCTTATTGCTTGAGAATAATGTAACTCCCAGCTGTTACATGAGTTAGCAGGAGAAAGAAGAGGGGGTGTAAGTCTGCAAAGGGAAAAAATGGTTAGTCTATGATAATGATTCAAACTCTTGGCTATATAAACCCAGCACATATCAAGATGTAGAATATTCCAATAGCTTGGGTTGTGGTCCTTTTATCTTTGCCTGTCCAGTCTGTTACATATCAATACTTTTAGTACTTTGATATTAAAGAAGCTGGAAATTTCCTTGGTCAAGGGACACAGACAACATCAAATTTTCTTGCAAAACATTTCTGATCATCATGTTGGCTTCTCCAATCTATAGAAATAATCTGGTCCGGGTACAATTCTTAAATCAATTTATTTTGCCTATCATATTCAATAAAACAACAATATTCTTATAATAAAATATAACTAAGCATCAATAATCTCACCTGTCAATCTGTAACATCCAAAATTCCTATCCCTCAAAAGAATTTCATACTATTCCACAACTCACTTCTAGAGAAGCACCATACAAGAAAGATTCATATTATAGGAGGAAATAACAAAAGGATATGGTTTAAGTCATAGGGATTCCCCGAATTTGCATAAAATTATCTCAAGCAAGGCTCATATCTCATCTTATCACTACAAAGATATCCTGGAGAAAACAATTCAATAAACAAACTTCATCTTAAAAGGATCATCACCAAACCACCGAAACATATAGTAACAGATACACTCTGATGCAAGAGTGTAGTTTCTACTCAATAGAATATAAACCAAAAAAAAAAACCCTCCAGTCATGAAGTCAATCTACTGCCAGTTTCGACAATAAATCCAAACCAGTAATCAAACTTCAAATCTTAGAGAAACACTTCATGCATGATTTAAGATCAACAGATATACGTAAATATTAAAAAAGATGAATTACCAAAAAAGGGATGGCCTATTTCCAAAAAACACAAGCACTGACATTAATGGTTTCTTCTAAGAATCATTCAATCACAGAACAAGATTCAAGAAATCAATAATTTTCACCGAAACACTACTAATCACACCAAGGAACTTAATGTTCCGAATATTACGTAGTTCTGAACAAAGAAAACTCAAATCATGACTAATCCATCTATAGACCCTAAAATCTGAAAGATCTAGCAACTAACGTGAATAATCCAAAGCATTGAGGCAAAGCAAACCAACCGTTCATCAAAAATTAGGATAATAATTAACCTAAGCCCTCCCAAAAAGAATTAAAAACAAGATATAAGATCACGCGACCAGGAAAAAGGATGATAAAGAACTGCAAGACCGAACGAACTTTTCTTCCGTAATCGCAGTCCTATGGAAGAAGAGAGTGAGAGGGATCAAGATCGCCTTGGCTTCCTCGTTCTTGAAGAGGATCGAGAAGAGAACGGGAAAGGAGAGAGAATCGAAAAAGAGGGTTAGGGGTGTTGGGTTTCAAGACGGTTGGGGGATGGCAACCGGTTAGCGCGTCCCGCTTCCAGAATTCTAGGGGCATGGGTTGCGCGTTTCATATAGACAGAATTACGGCCTGCCCCACCGAAACTCCGAGCATATGTCGGCATGAGTGGAGGGCATAATGGGAACTAAAATGTCTGAAAAAAGAGAAGCCGACCAAGTACCTTTTCGGTGATCTGCCCTAAAAGATGGTATAGGTAATTATACTTTGCCATGCACGGCATTCAGCATATCTCATAGGGATGGCAAAGCTATCATCCGCAGCTTTCCATAGCTGCCGTGGGACCCCATGGGGAGTTTTTTTTTCTTAAAACAAGAAAAAAAAAAAAAAAGATAGAACAAGTGAACAACTTCACTTGCGTAGCAATCTTTACTGGGCACCGCTCGCTAAAAAATATAGATAGAATATTTTTTATTTATATTCTCTCCATCCGCGGCAGAGCTCTACCAGCGTGGCAGTCCTATCTTTATATAAATGGATGGAGTTTTTAGGATTAGAAAATAAAATTAAAAAAAAATGAATTGGATCAAATAAAATTATAAAAATTACTTTTTTATATAAAACAATTTTTTAATTAAAAATATAAATAATTATATTATCTAAATTGAATTTAGGACAAATTTTATTACTATGGGTCAGTTAAACTTCATTCCATTCGCTTCGACTTAGGTTGAATATCAAATAGAGCGATGTAAATTGCCATTCTTAAATATTTCAAAACTGCTCAATTATTTATCTGAATTAAATGAAAATAAAAAAATTGAAGTTTAGATATTATCTAATTAGCATATTATTATGGCTTACGGCATTTTATTTTTCTCATTCTCATAATATTTTGATAAGATTTGATCATATACGTGCCGTGCATACTTTCCTTGGTGGACGTGGCGGGACAGCTATGATCGCTGGCCATCGTACCATTTCTCTGTGTTTTTTTTTTTTGCCCGTTTGACGGGAGATTTCCGTTTGGGTTTACGTATGATTCGTGGTTTATAAAAAATATAAAATTATGAAATACTGTGGCCTGTAGGTGAAAATATCATGCTTCCCAATAATTGTGAACCGTTACTTTCAAACATTAGATATCCTGAATTTGGTATCGAGATGAACATAGGTACCATGTTTACGCTTAAACTAAAAATAGCAATGGATAAAGTATCCATAAAATTTATTCTATTCATATTCGAATCGATTTAAAATTATACTGATGCCGGACAGCAGGAAAAAGAAAGATAGAGAGAAAGAGAAAAAAGAAAAAAGAGAAGAAAAAGAGAGAAGAAGAAATAGAGAAGGAGAGAGAAGAAAGGAGGAAAAAAGAACTAGGCTTCGCACTTAGCTCTGCTCAGGTTTCATATGCCAGAGCTAAAGAAAGAAATTTAAAAATTTTATTCATAGTGATGGGGGGCGAAATAGATCGTCCTGCCCACAACAAAAGGACCATCCAATTTCGGCCCAATAGACACCACCGCTAGCTAGACGGAACTTCGGTTCGGCCCAAAACTAGCCCGACCTCGGACTCCTTCGAAAGTTCCTTCAATCTCGGATATTTGCCGACTCACCCCGACCAAGCTCGGTGCACCTCCTATATCGCTGACTCGCCCGACCATATCAGGTCGTGTATATAACATAGCATACATGAGGTTCCCTATGGCCGAAGTATAAGGGATCTTGCTCATACGTTAAATCTCTTCAGATGTGTTGGAGCACATTTTTTTCAAGAGATGAATCTTATGCCTAAGAGGTAGAAGACCCCATTTTAGAGTTTTCTATGCTGAACCTTTTCAGCACCTCCTTTATGTACATTTTATGTGATAGGCCAAGCATCCTCTTAGATCTATCTCTATAGACCTTAATTTCCAAAATATAGGATGCTTTCCCAAAGTCTTTCATGAAGAATTCTTTAGACAACCAGAACTTGACCGAAGTTAGTATGGAAATATCGTTCCTAATCAGGAGGATGTCATCCACGTACAATACGAGAAATACGACATCACTTCCATTAACTTTCTTATAAACATATAGTTCCTCTTCGTTCTTGATGAAATCAAACGATTTGATCGCATCATTGAAACGAGTGTTCCAACTCCGAGATGCTTGCTTTAGTCCATAAATGGACTTTTGCAGCTTACAGACTTTTGCAGCTTTATATATATATCTTCCTCAAGATATCTATTTAGAAAAGTAGTTTTCACATCCATCTACCAGATCTCATAATCATAATATGCTGCAATAGCAAGCAGTGTTCGGATGGAATTCAGTATGGCTACAAGTGAAAAAGTCTTCTGATAGTCAATGCTTTCGCACTGACTATACCCTTTCGCCACTAGCCTTGGCTTATAGGTCTCTACCTTTCTATGCGAATCTATCTTCCTTTTGTAGACCCATTTACAATCGATAGGTACTATACCTTCTGGTGGATCCACTAAGGTCCAGACTTGGTTGGAATGCATGAAGTCTATTTCCGACTTCATAGCTTTTAGCCATTTCTCAGAATCGATGTCTAACATCGCCTCGTTGTAGGTATTGGGATCCTGTATATATTCCCTATCTCCCATGAGGAACATTTTCTCAGTATCCTCTATAAGCATACCTAAGTATCTTTCAGGAAGATGGGAGATCCTACTAGATCTACGAGGTGGAGGAGGTACTATATGTATTGGCTCAGTATGAATAGGTTATGTAGGTTCCATAGCTCGTTGCTTTTCAGAGATTTTCTCTTCAAGCTCAATTTTCCTCCCACTGCCTCTAGAAATTCTTGATACTCTTCGCAGTTTAAAAGGGGACATTCTTCTGACCGACCTCCTGAGCGAGGAGATTTTAATGAACGTCGGCCTGAGCTCGGTGCATCCTGAGGGTAAGGGCGGTTATACTACTCATACCTTTGTTCTGTCGTCCTTCGTTTCATTTATTCTTTCTTATTCTTTTTCTTCCCCCCTTCTTTTTAGGATTGGTCTGAGACTTGGGTTTCTTTTTCTTTTCAGAAATCGCAGGGATGGTGTCTAGCAACGAAGCTCTCCTCGTTAGGTACAATAAAAAAGAAGCCGAAGCTGGCAAAGCTCGTCCCTTACCTAGGAAGAAACCTAGGTCGTTCTCAACTTCGGACTCTGCGGAGGTCGGGGAGCTTGAGGCTGGGACTTCCGACCTCGTTCGGAAGAACAACAAGAAGAAGGTCGGGGAGCTCAGATCGGAAGGAGCCCCCCTGCCCGCCGCCGAGCACGTGGCTTCTACTGAGGCCGCAAGGGAACCAGCGACCCGTGCTTGCCCGACCTCGAACCCTCAAAAAGCCTGCAAGGTCATCTGTCTGTGGCACTCGGGTCCTGAGCCGGGCAGCGGTCTCGAAGTCCAAAGTTCTTTATGTGCTCCCCCGCTAGGCTCTTCAAGGCTCAAACCCCCGAGCTCTTCAGGACTCAACCCCCCGAGCTCTTCAAGGGTTGAGGATTGTTTCAAGAGAAGGCCCTACTCCCCTACATGGCTAGTTTTTGAGGACGACTCGGCCCTCTATAACAGCGAAGTTGCTCGCGAGGTCGTCCGTTGCGCGCAGCTTCCAGCTGACTGAGCCGAGCTCGAAGCCAGTGATATCGGCAATTTTATTGACCAAGCCTACTGTTTCGCTGTTCGAGTAAGTTTTTCTCATGTTTTCATTTTTATCTCCTTCCAAGTTATCAACCTCAGCTAATTTTTATTTTTCTTTCTTACTGCACCTCCACGAAATTAACATGTTAGCCTCCGCAGCGGCTGACTATTAAAACTAGGCTCGGAGGAGCCAGAAAGGACAAGAGATCGCGGAGAAGAGGCTCGCCAAGGCCGAGGCCAGGTGGAAGGAATCCACCACGAGGGCGGAGGCCGCCGAATCCAAACTTAAGTTCAAGGCTGAGCGCCTTGAGGAAGAGGAAACCTCGCATGCTCTCACTAGGTCGATACTTCGTGCTTCCAAGGCATGCTTGATCGACACCCAGTCTGAGCTCGCAGGCCAGAAATACAAGGCGGGGATCCTCCTGCTGAAAACTGAGCAACTAGAAGCTCGAGAGAAGAAGGCAATAGAACAAGCTCGGAATGCGGTGCAGATTTTTTGCGAGTTGGCTGATTACTAAGAGGAGCTGGAGGAGGAGGCGGTTGATGGGCTCATTCATGACTTCGAGGATTTTCGGGCTCAGGTGCTAAGGCTTTGCCCCAAGCTCGACTTCAGCAATCTTCGACCTCGTTTGTTCGAGGTCGCTGGGGATGATAGCGCGCCCCGAGAGTCCCACCCCTGTGGTCGTCGAGGCCGAGACCAAGATGGCTCCTGAGGTCGCCCACGAGATCCCATCTGAAGAAGCTTCAGAGAGTGCTCCCAGCGGCCTGCCCCAAGGCCGGTGCCGAGGTCGCCACTACTTCTGAAGCGGCCTGAGATTCTGCCTTCTTTTTTTTTATTGTTGTTTGTAAATGAGGTTGGCCGCTAAAACCATTGTACGGCTAAACGGGCCGACCTCGGAGTCAGTGTCTCTATACTTAGCCTCAAGGCTTTTTATCAATGAAATATGTGTTTTCTTCATCTAGTATAAATTTTGTTGCATTTTCGGATTTGTCTCTGCTTGTGTTTTCGACGAAACTTTGTCTTTGATCATTTGGGCAAGACTTCACACGTCGTTCAATTTTGAATCCGATTTCGACGCTTTTTAAAAGATTTTGCTAAGTCTTTGGGCATGGATCTGGTTGTAGCGCGGGCTTAAATCAAGCTGTTATTCGGCCGTTGCAATCGTGAGCTATTACGGGCTTGAGTGCCCTTCGATCCATAGTCTCTGCCCTAGACATCTTAAATCGTAGTCGGATTTTCATTAGGTAGTACCCAAGATCGAGGGAGCTTTAGCTCGAGGTTGACTCATGTTGATCCAAAGATTGATTTTGATGATCACAAAACCTTGAAGTATAATTACTAATGGTTGTATTGCAAGAAGAAAAATAATTTGTTTTGCAAGAAATATAGCAAGTTGGAAGAATGTAAGAAGGCATCAAAAGTTCTCAAAAAGTTGGAAGAAAGCCATACTTCATTGGTCCAAGTTTCAAGTACAAAGAAATCAAGTTGGAGGGACAATTCTAAAGAAAAATTCAAAATAACAATCCTCGAGTCGACTCCTGATTTAGAGTCGACTCTGAAACTTTAGAGTGCCATGGCATAGCGCTACAGTGCTCAAGCTGACTCCAGCTACAGTGCCGAGTCGACTCGCCACAGTGCCGAGCCGACTCGCTCTCAGTCAGGATAGAAAGTAGTTTTCAGCGCTATAGTGCCGAGTCGACTCGCTACAGTGTTGAGCAGACTCCAGCTACAGTGTCGAGCAGACTCCTATTCACGAGCTGACTCCTGCTTCTGCCGAGTCGACTCAAGGTCTGCGCAAGTCGACTCGAGCATGCTAAGAAGCATAACGACTAGTTTTTTACAACTCCAACGGGTAGTTTTTCATCTCCAACGGCTAGGAGAAGATTTCCATATGTTCTTAAGGCTATAAATTCATGGAAACACCACAAAACAAAGAGATGAAGAGCTCCACAAGATCAAATCTTTTCAAGAACTCCAAAAGAGAGAGCATAACGCCAAATCCACAAAACGACCAAACATTTGAGCAAGAAGTGAGCTATTCAAGTTAGGATCAATCAGAGCATCCACCAAGAGCTTCAAGATCACATCCTCAACCTCAACCAATTGGTGAAGAGCTTCAAAGATCAACCACTTCACCAACTCGAGTTTTGCTCCTTTTCTCATTTGTGTTTTATATCTTGAGCATAACTCTAGTGTGCTTTAATTCCTTCAATTTTTGCACTTGTAAAGGTTCTTCCAAACTTAAATTGAAAGTTGTTGAATTAGGAGGATTCAACAAGGAAAATATTTTGGTTGGTGAGCCTTGAGAAAATCAACTGGGTTGTTTGTGAGCCCAAAAAACAAACGGTGTAGGTTTTGGTTGGTGAGCTTTGGAAAACGAGTTATTTGTAAGCCCGAAAAATAAAAGTTGTAAAGATTTTGGTTGGTGAGCCTTAGAAAAACCAACTGGAATATTTGTGAGCCCGAAAAACAAACGGTATAGGTTTTGGTTGGTGAGTTGAAAAAACCAACTGGGTTGGATTGTGAGCCCGAAAAAATAATCGGTTTGGTTCTAGTTGGTGAGCCTGTAAAAACCGACCGAGTTTGTTGTGATCTCGTGAAAATAACAAATTGGTTGTGAGCTTGTAAAACAACCGGACGGTAATCGGTGAAATTATAGTGAATTCCCAAGAGGACGCTTGGAAAGTGGATGTAGGTGCTTGGGGTGCACCAAACCACTATACATGCTTGTGTTTGTATTGTTTTCCTTATGCATCTTGCTTTACTTTCATATTTGCATAGTATAGTTGCTCTAGCTTAACTTTCCACTGCTTTACTTGTAATTACCTAGAGCTTAAGTAAGATAACACCTTATCATTTTGCTGCATTCAATTCAAAGTAAATTTAGAAACATAATTTTTAGAAAATCCAATTCACCCCCCTCTTGGATTGTCATCTTGGGCAACAACTCAGCGGGGCATCCCGAGCTCGGTCAGGACGTCATTAGGTAGTACCCGAGGTCGAGGAAGTTTTAGCTCGCGGTCGACTCAGCAGGGCATCCCGAGCTCGATGGGGATGTCATTAGGTAGTACTCGAGGTCGAGGGAGTCTTAGCTCGTGGTCGACTCAGTGGAAAGTTCCGAGCTTGGTCGGAACGTCATTAGGTAGTACCTGAGGTCGAGAAAGTTTTAGCTCGCGATCGACTTAGCGGGGCATCCCGAGCTCGGTCGGGATGTCATTAGGTAGCACCCGAGGTCAAGGGAGTCTTAGCTCGCGGTTGACTCAGCGGGGCATCCCAAGCTCGGTCAGAACGTCATTAGGTAGTACCCGAGGTCGAGGGAGTCTTAGCTTGCGGTCGACTCAGCGGGGCATCCCGAGGTAGAATCAACGAGCTTGTCGATCCTGGGAAGAGGAAAACTATCTTTCAGGCAAATTTTATTCAGGTCGGTGTAGTCCACACACATGCGCCACTTTCCATTAGCTTTTTTTATGAGGACTATGTTGGCGAGCTAGTCCAAATAAGTGACCTCTCTGATAAAGCCAGCCTCAAGGAGTTTGTCCACCTCCTCGGCCGTCGCTTATTGTCGTTCTGGTGCAAAGCTTCATTTTTTCTGCCTCATGGGCTTATAAGTTGAGCTCACGTGGAGTCGATGAACCATAACTTCAGGATTTATTCCTGGCATGTTAGTGGGCGACCAGACGAATACGTCGGTATTGGTTTGGAGGAATTTGATCATGCTGTCTCACTCATGAGGGCTTAGGCTGGAGCCGACCTGTACGGTTTGATCTGGGTGGTCCTCTCTCAAGGAAATTTGAAGTAGGAGCTCTCCAGGCTCTGCTCGTTGCTTCTTAGGCTCGTTCCGCACTTCCAGGATCTCGATAGGTAGTGCCAAGGCCGGGATTTGAACTGATGTTTCAGTCGGTTGTTTTGCTTTAAGGGTCGCCATGTAGCATTGCTTGGCTATTGCTTGGTCCCCTTGAACTTCGCTGACCCCCCGTTTGGTGGGGAACCGTATGAGCAGATGGTAGGTTGAGACTATGGCCTAGAGGGCATTAAGTCCAGGTTGGCCGAGAATAGTACTGTAGAATGAAGCCACCCAGACTACTAGGAAGTCCGACTTCACAATACTCTCTCTGGGGGCGAGCCCGGCTGTGATAGGTAGGCTAACAATTCCTTCAACCAGGACTGAATCCCCAGAGAATCCAACCAGTGATGTGTTCATTCCTCGGAGTTGATCCTCTGTCATTCCCATTTTTTGGAAAGCATCATAGAATAATACGTTTGCAGAGCTTCCATTATCAACTAAAACACATTTTACATTAAACTTATTCATGACAAGGAAAATGACCACAACATCATCATGGGGAGTTTCAACTCCTTTTAAGTCTTCATTCAAGAATGAGATGGCTTCTGTCATGCGTTAACGCTTCGGAGGGGCTTCCTTCTCAGTAGGATCTTTAGCCGAGCTTTCTTTGGCAGAGCCCCCTCCTATAGTGTTGATGACGCCAGCGATGGGTCTGTTATTGTTTTGATCTTCAGGTGGTGTGGTGTTCTCCACCGGTCTTCCTTCATCACGTCGGTTTCGTACAAATCAGTTAAGTATCCCACGATGGATAAGTACTTCAATCTCGTCTCGAAGTTGGAAGCAGTCCTTTATGTCGTGGTTGTGATCTCAATGGAAGCGAAAATACTTCCTAGAGCATTGCCGAGCTTCCGGCTGTTGCATCGGTGGTGGAGGTCGGAGATAGCCCCAGCCTTCTATCTCCATGAGGATCTCGGCTCGAGTAGAGGTAAGGGGAGTATAGTTTCCGTACCTTCTTGGTGGCGACCTCGATCGAAACGGGGATCTCGGTCGGGGTTGTGATCTGAGACGAGGTGGGCTCTTTAATCAAGACAAGTTCTTTTCTCGGTGGGGCGATCGACTTCCTGGGCAGTCATGCTCCTCGCGATGCCTTTTTTTGCACTTTTGAGGGTCATTCTGCAGCATCTCACCGCGAGGCCATGGCCTCCTCAATTTTTGCGTATTTCAGAGCTCGGATCAGCATCTTCGTGAAGTTGGCAGAAAAAATTCTTTTCAATGGAGAAAAGAAACCTATAGGACCGAGCTCCCGTTTTTAATGCTGACATGGCGATTGATTGATCGAGATCGCGGACCTCCCAAGTAGCGGCGGTGAAGCGGTCGATATAGTTCTTCAGGAATTCTCCTTTCTTTTGCTTTATATCGAGAAGAGAATCTGATGTTCGCCGTTGGCGCCGGCTAGCAGCTAAATTGGCTGCAAATTGCATGCCCAGCTGCTCAAAGGAGAATACGGTGCTCGGCTTCAACCCGAAGAACCAAAGCCGGGCCATTCATTGGAGAGTTGCTGGGAAGGCCTTACATAGTAAAGCCTCCGAAGATCCTTACAGTGCCATGAGGGCTCTATAACTCTCCAAATGATCCAGTAGATCGGTTGTCCCATTATATGAATCTATTTGGGGCATCTTGAATCTCGGTGGGAATGGTTCATCCTCGATTATAGGAAAAAGGTGACTTGGACGCATGCCCTAGTGACGGCGCCATTCCCCATCATTGATCCTTGAAAAGCAATGGCGGGGATTACATCCTTGGGACACAGGCCCATATGGAGGGAGTACCGATTGAGTGCGAACTCGTGGAGGCGGCATAAGAGGAGCCTCCGCTTGTTGCAGGCTTTGGACTACTGTGGCTAGCGCTTGGACTTGCTGCATCAGCACGTCGAACTGTTCAGGTTGGATCTACGAAACTTGATCTGCCGGAGGCCTCGACGGTGGATTCTGGATTGAGCAGCCAGGGCTTGGTGCACGATGTCTAGAGGCATTAGAAGCCCCTCTGCTCCTTAGTCTCATGATCATGACTCGGGCCCACCTTCTAGCGTCAACTGTTATTGCTGGAAATCAGACCTGGGGGTAACCACGAACCAGGAGGAGGAGCTTCCACTACAAGGCGGTGATGGACGGCTGTCTCCGGCAGACCTGCAAGAAGCCTGTGCCAGGAGATCTGGCGAAGGCCCTCCGCTGCTTAAGTCAGAGAGGAATTTGTAGATATTTTAATGGAGAGATCTTTTCTGGCCAGGAGAGAAGATGCCTCTCTCCCCGGAGTTCCCTCCTCTTTATAGGAGGGGGTGTAGCGGTTACTCGCAATCGGATGTGATTGCGCAAATCTTGGGTTAAATGAATTATCTTAGATGACACGAAATTTTAGGCTAGCTGGCAATCAGTTGAGATTGCAAGGATTCAAATGTTGACAGTTGTTGTGGGGGAGACTGTAGGATTTGATTCCAAATATGGAGGATTTAGTGACCCCTTCTTTAGGCAAACACTCTGATTTAGAGGCCAGCTTGACTATTGGTGGAGTCGGGGTCAGTCTCAGCTTCTGACTAGATCTTCTTTGGCCTCAAGGTTAATCGGACTTTGCTCAGCCGAGACCATGCTTACCAAGATCACACTTGCTGAGATCATGTCTGCCAAGGCCATGCTTACCGAGATCACGCCTGCCATTGGATTCGGGTGCTTTAATCATATGTGTTGAGTGATCCACTTTTTCGCCTATCACTATCTAAAGCATGTAGAACAAAAACTGAAAAAAAAAGATTTTTTTTTTTTAAGTTCAATTCCTGAAAGCAATGGATCGTTTTTCTTTTGAAACAGATACTTATTTCTTTCTATGTTGAATTCTTGAAACTTTATTTCTAAATCATATTTTGGCTGGGTAATAATTTGGCCTTTGCTGCAGGGGACCGTGATGCTTTCAACACAATGATGAAAGAGTGTATAGAAAGAAACGGTTCAGAAGTTTTTTTTTTTTAATAACACTACAACAGTTTCTTATAGCTGTGTTGTACGAGGGAAAAAATCCACATACAACGTAAAACATTTTTCACAAAGAATTTTCTTCTTAAGAGGAATTTTTTATGCAGTCGATTTTCTTCTTAAGATGTTATTTCGGGAAAAAAAATCCATATTACGTCATGCAATAGTTTGGTTATTAGTAAGTTCTTTTGCTTAAAAAATAAAGAAAGAAGAATACAAAGTAAAATACTGATGCAGAGACCAGCCTGAAAAGATAAATAGTAATTAAATCTTTCTTTATTTAATTTTTTTATATGTTTATTTGCAATTTTTTTTTTATATAAATATTATTGAACCGTGAATTTTTTATATGGAACCATGGTAACCATCTTTTGGTATGTTGCAACATAAAATCTTATAATTGCCGTATAAGTATTTCTTACTACGTTTCACTGAGTTTACATAGCATGCTAATTTTTTTTCAAAACTAAAAAAATAAACCTAAACACTAGGTGGACAGCTTGAACACACATGCAGTTTTAGGAGGAAAAAAATAAGAGAAGTTTTGAAACGTTGACTAAATTTTAGCTTTATGGTTAACAAGCATTTGCTCAACGTACTTTTTTATTTTAAAAAAAATATATTTGAATAAATAATAATTTTGGAGGAAGGACTTAAATGATGGTAGAGAACATTAATATCACATCAACGCGGCTGCACCTCAATATTGATGTTTATATATTAAAGAGATAGAATAGACGTGAGACTCTAGTTGGAGTAGATTACAACTGTCATGCAGCTCAACATGTCACATAATTAAAATAGAATAAAGTTTATAATTTATTTTTTCATAAATAAAATAATTTTAAAAAATTATAAGATCTAGCATACATAACTACAATTTGGCTGGAAAAGTAAAAAATGAATGTCCTACGGTTTCTTCCCCACCTAAGTAAATAAAAATATTCATCATATATAGTGAATTGCAAAGCTAGCTATTTTGAATGATTGTATCTACTACTTCTATTGTATGCTGGAGGTATTGCTTTTAACTGCAACAAGAATTTTGTGTTTTTTATAGGCAATACACCTGCTGGTAAACATCTGTATTTCTTTACTCCAAGAAAAATAAAATATCTTAATGGAACAAGGCTTGCTCGCGGAACAAATAGGGGATATTGGAAGGCCTCGGGAAAAGATATGATCATCAGAGATAAAGATGCAAAGGAGATTGGTCGCAAGAAGTCTCTTGTCTTCCATAAAGGGCACCAAGGTAATGGAACAAGAACAAGATGGCTGATGCAAGAGTACACTATTAAGGAATTTTGGTTCTCTACCAACCAAAACAAGGATAAGGTAAATCTGTTGAAAGCCTTCATGCAACTCTTAATTTCTACAAAGATTTGATGGCATTTCATTAATTTAATTTCAGGATGAATCTACGTAGAGGGAATGCTAATGTTTATATTCATGCCCGTAGGGTCCATGTAATTATGTTGACAAAATTTTTTAATTCTAAGATCATGAACTAGTTTCTAGAAGAATCTGTACACACCAATGAGAAAACAGTATTTTTATATCGTTAAAGTAATAATAGAAGAAAAAAAAGATAATGAGAGATTTTTAGTTCAAAATTTTATTTCTTTTAATGCTTTGGTTTTTTTAATTTCAAGGAAAATCATTCATGGTTAAAAAAAAAATCTTTTTTCTTTGCTTTTATTGTGCTTCCAATGACCTACACGAACAAGATAACCATAATTCTGTACTTATCAACAACATAGTATTTTAAACATCCTAACTAGCTTCTTTAGTATGCAATTAGCTGCATTCTTTATGTTATGATAAATGGCCAGTATAAGCAATAAACTAATATGGCCACTAGATAAGTAGTACCTTTATCAGATAAGTTACAAGATAATTATATTAGTAGATGCTAAATCTGAAAAGTCAGAAAGAGCAAAAAAAATCTGAAGACTCTAAAAGAAAAAGACTTGTACAGTCAAGAACGTATTGAAGAAAAATTCTCCAACATTCCCACCAATTAAAACATAAGTGTCAATTTGTTTTGGTGAAAACAAGTGTCAAATTTTTGAATGACATATAATTATCTGGGGAAAGACTACATCAGTTGGCACCCGGACCTTTTCTTGGTCGAAATAAGCAATCTGCAGCAGAGAATATATGCATCATCCATAGCTAGTTCCGCTCCAACAAAATTTTTGCCCGCATTTACTTTCATACTATTTCTGATGCTATATTTTATTTTTAATCTTCTTTTGTTGTAGCTTGGTGCTCTGGCTTTGTATAAAATATATGGGGAAAATTAAATGCGCATGCAGCCAAAGTCTTGATTTGCATGCACGTTGGAGAACGAAAATGCCCGAGCGCTTTAAAAAAAAATTTAAATGAGCACGCGGTCGAGTTTCGGACCGCATGTGTTTTGCGCAGAATTAAACAAAATGACCAAAATGCCTCGATCAAAATCCCTATAAAAACCCTCTATTTCATCCTTTTTTGGAATACAAAAAATTACAGAAAAATAGTAGAAAAACTCTGGAGAAATTCTTCCTCTTCTTAGCCACTTTTGCTTTTTGTTTTTATATATTTATTCAGTTTATTTTATTCTTTTTATTCCGCTCTTTGCTGGATCTGCAAGTCCGATCGGGTTCGCTTTGACTTCTTCAAAGATATACCGAAGAAGAAGTTGTAGGGTCGTCATATCTCAGAGGAGGATTGTCGGAAGACACGTACGTAGGGGCAAATACTTCTTTAGGACAGCGTCTACGCGCTTCAACCTGCCTTCAATCAGGCTATTTTTTCTACCTTTATTTTTAATTTAATATTAGTAGATCTGTAGGATTTGAAATTCTATGATATAAATTTATTAAATGCATAAATTTATCTTGTGCTAGAATCGATTTATTTTACATTAAAATAGAATTATTTGGATGCCGATTGGTATATATATATTACTCCTTTAAGATTTTTCATTAATTGCATTTATAGATTTATTTATTTATTTAGATAATATATTGCTAACAATCCAAAGAAGTATTTATTTATTTTTTGTTAGTAATATATAATTCATTAAATCCTTTATTACAATTGTGGCATATTAGATTTTAATTGCAATAATTATTTTTGCTTGCACATAATTAATAATAAATTATTCTAAAGAGGTAATAATTTGTTTAACCTCAAAGAGGTTTATTATACCTCTATTTGAACTCCCGATCCCATTCAAACGGAAAATTCAAAAATTGGTTAATACATAATAATTAATTCAATGAATTGACTTATTAAATTTCAATCAATTATTCTAATAAAAAAATAAATCTTTTAATTCGTTGAATTGATATTTTAGATCTTAATTACAATAATTGATTTGCCATAAAATTAGTAATCAATTATTCTAATAAGGTAATAAATCAATTCTAACATATAATTCATTAAATTGACGTTTTAGATCTCAATTAAAATAATTGATTTGCTACTACTAAATTAGTAATCAATCATTGCTAATTCGGAAAAGTCAAACAAAAAATTTAAAAGTTAGTTAATCAATATAAACGAATTTAAGTTTGCACTTAGGTTATTCTAAAAATTGAATTTATGTAATTTCTAGTGACTATATCCATAACTAATAGTATCTAAAAAAAGTTTGTCAAAAAGGCATACATGCCTAAGAAAGGCTGGTACTTAAGTGAGCCTAGTGCTTCACCACCGATCTGAAGCTAATATGGCTATTAGTTTTTTGGATATATCAATTAGACATCCAAAGTTCAATATAAATATTAGTGCAATCTTTTGATATAGTTTTTTTGCCTTCATTCATGTTTCTATCTTTATTCTGTAATTATGATCCTATGGCCTCAAATACTAGTGACTACCTTAATGCTAAACCTGAAATATTTAATAACCACAACTTTAGGAGGTGGCAGAACCAAATGCGGTTCTGGCTCACCACATTAGGGTTAATCTCAGCTATAGGTGAAAGTACTACTGAAGTTGATAATGGGTCCAACCCAATTACTTCACGATATGCTACTCATCAAAACTCAACTTCTTCCAACCCTGAACCTTCTACCTCTACTAGCACACTCTTTAGGACACATTATGAGATAGATTATCACTATATCCATAGAATCCTAGATGCTCTTTCTGAGAGGCTGTATGATATCTATTACACAGCCAATAATACCAAAGAACTTTGGGACACCCTAGATAGCAAATATGGTCTTGATGATGCTGCGGTAAAGAGGTTCAAGGCCTCTGACTTCAATAATTTTAGGATGGTGGACTCAAAGACTATGAATAATCAAATCCATGATTTTGAAACCCTGATTCACCAGCTTAGGGCTAATGAAAGTACTTTGGATGAATCATTCTCGGTAGCCTGTTTGATAGATAAACTATCTACTTCCTGGTCTGATTTTGTTAAGATCCTGAGCCATACCTAAGGAGTTCTCACCCTAACCCAAGTCTTGAACTCCATTAGGATTGAAGAGCAACACAGGCTCAGGAATAATACCTCTACTGGACCCAAGAATAATGCATATAATGTAGAGGCCCCTCTTAAGAAAAATCAGAACTGACCCTTCTGTAAGAATTTCAAAAAGAAACCCTATAACCTTAAAAACCCTAACCACCACTACAATGGAAAACATATTCAATCCCAGGAGTAGAAGAAGAAGAAAGAGGAATGTGGTGCTCGTTTCTGTTATGTATGTGGTCAACCAACCATTTATCTCCCCAGTGCTTTTATAAGAAGACTGCACATCTTTAATCTAAGAAGGGTCCACACACAACCAGTGCTCAAGTCAACATGGTGACTTCCAGCGCTGGCTCCTCTAAGGCAGCTTTCAAGTCTGTTTCCTTCACTCCTGAAGTTAACATGACTTTACAAGCATTTGATTGGTGGATTGATACCGGAGCTCGTATTCATATTTATTCGGATCATTCCTGATTTTCTTCTTACCAGATCTCAAGTGGAGGAGCTGTGATCATGGCAAATAGCTCGGAGGTGCGTGTGCTAGGAGTAGGACGTGTGAACTTAAAGCTTACCTCTGAAAAAGTTCTATCCCTGCACAGCATCCAACATGTTTCAGTTGTTATGAGAAACCTCATTAGTGGTTTCTTGCTTGTCCTGCAAGGCTTTTGTCTTGTTTTTGAGTCCAATAAGGTTGTAATTTCTCATGGTGTAATGTTTATTGGAAAAGAATTCCTTAGTGAAGGATTGTTC
>JAOXJJ010000718.1:65784-78908 GCA_025769935.1 Phoenix roebelenii | reverse complement strand
GGATGTGACGATAATTTTTTCCAACCTCTGGGTTAAATGGTGTTAACTTACCCCTTAATGATCTTCTACCATGCATATATTATCCACAACTTAATTAGGCTCGACTTCTAAACGAAATCCTAAAAGAGAAGAAGAAGAGCTAGACCAAGATGACCACAATCAATACCACACAACTGTTGCCCAAGGAGACAACCCAAGAGAGGGGGGGTGAATTGGGTTTTAATTAAATATTGATCAATTAAAAATATGATAAGTAATTAACTAAATCTATTGCAAGCGAATTAGTTAGATTACTAGATGCAGTGAGTAAAGAGAGTGAAAGAGACACGAAGCAGTACAAACACAAAAGATTTATAGTGGTTCGGAGCCAACTCTTGCTCCTACGTCCACTCCCCAAGCCACACTTGGGAGTTCACTATAATCCCTAGGATTACAGTCGGTTGTTTTACAAACTCACAACCCAACTTGTTGTTTTCACGAGGTTACAACGAACTCGGTCGGTTTTAACAGACTCACCGACTAGAACCAATCAATTGTTTTTTCGGGTTCACAATCAAACCCAGTTGATTTTCTCCGGTTCACCAACCACAACCTTACACCGTTGGTTTTATCTTTGGCTCATCAACAAATCTTACAACCCTTGATTCAATCCTCTGATTGAATTAAGTAAGAAAAACAAAGTTTAAGAGTTCACAAAAAAAAGCTTCTAAAAAGCAGGTGTGAGAACAATATAAGCAAAGTAGAGTTAGAAGCCCTCAAACAGATTTTAGATGAGAAAGTATGGGCTTCTCGATTTCTGAGTCTTCTCTTGAATGTGCTGAAGAATGGAGGACATTAGCAGAGCCTTAAATGCGAGGGAAGCACTTTTAAATTTGAGTTGAATGCGCCTCTTCCTTCTTTTGCTTGTATTTAATCTTAAGAAGCTCTTGGTAGTTGAAATGCTTTAATGCTCAGATGGAATTGCTCTCTTATTCTCTACTACTGTTTACTCTTGCTATTTAAACAGTTTCCTTCCAAAAATAGCCGTTAGAGACTGATTTGGAGCCGTTCTGTTCCGTCTGCACATCCTGACAATGTATCCGTTGGGATCGGAGTCGACTCGTGCGATCTGAAGTCGACTCGGCTGTTGCTGGAGACGACTCGCACTTTACTGGAGATGACTCATCCACTGTTCAGGATTTGAATTAAAGGGCTTGTCTCGTCCTGGAGTCGACTCGGACCAAAACTGGAGTTGACTCGCTAACATCTGGAGATGACTCGGGCACTTAGGGGTCGGCTCGTTCTCAGGATTTTAGGAATCCATCTTTCTATTTTTCTTCCTCGAGTCGACTCGGATTTTCTTGGAGTCGACTCGGCTGTCTTGAGAGGAAACTCGAGATCTTCGAAAGACGTCTCATTCTCAAAGTCCAAAAAACCGATTCTCTATCTTTTGAACTGATCTGTCTCGGAGTCAACTCAAGCTTTGTTGGAGTCGACTCGACTGACTAGGGGGTCGACTCTGGAACACTCGGAGTCGACTCGTTCACAGGGTCTCCGAGATTGGTTCTCTGCCTTTCAGATTGCTTTCCTCTGGGAGTCGACTCGGACAGACTGAGAGTCGACTCGCCAAGCGTAGAAGTCGACTCGCAATCTTCTGGAGTCAACTCGGTAACAAGGTCTAAAATCCATCGTTCTATCTTTCTGTCTGTTACCCTTTGGAGTCAACTCGGGACCATCGAAAGTCGATTCGGCAAGCATCGGAGTCGACTCGAAACCTTTTGAAGTCGACTCGCTGATAGAGTCTGAAACTCTTCTTTCTGTCTGTTCTCAGTCGGAGTTGACTCGTAGAGTACCGGAGTCGACTCGAACTTGTGCCCAAACCTTTAAACCACTCGAAGTCGACTCGCAAAGTTCCAGAGTCGATTCGTGATGCAGACTTTGGTTCAAATTGAGTCCAACACTTAGCCAAATTACTTTGAACCAAAGCTCGAGGCACTTAAATAGAAATTCACACATATTTGCCTGATATACTAGAATGAATTCATTAGTACAACATAAAATATACTCAAATGCTTTGAGCTCATCAAAATCAATTAGGGGTTTACTCAATCACTCCACAATCTCCCCATTTTTGATGATGACAAAACATTGAGTATTTGTAAAGTGAATTGTTCATTCAAGAAGTGATTTGTAGTAATGTTTCGAAATGAAATCAAATGTCTAGTCATTTAGTGTATCCAAAAATTGAAAGGTATGAATCAGTAAACTCTGAAATTAAAGCTTCCCCTTTCATTTAGAATTATATAAGCCTTCAAATCATACAATCAATTGTTTGGCTTATATTCTTTTAATTGATTTGCTTTCTTAGAATTTTAGATTCTCCTCCTCAACATGTGCATTCTATTTTGTTTGAACTTTGTTCAATTTTTTTTTTAATTTTCTTTTAATTATAGAAGGAAAAATATGACGATTTGTTCTTTAATATTATTCAACTAATCTCCGAATATTTATTGAATAGATTCTGGAGATTACTCCTTGAGGAGCCCCAACAGAGGAATAATGAGCCTCGAGGTATCGAATTCACTAAGAACAAATCACATTTGATTTTTTTTTTGCTTAAGAATGTTCTTGTTTAGTGATTCTTTTACTTGCAATTATATCTTTTTGCTAAGTTCGAACCCTTTATTCTCACAAAAGTGGCCTTGCTAGGAGGTCCGTGGATGGTGATTGGCCAGATCTTCATTATGGAGTCATGGATCCCGAATTTCATTCCCGAAATGGGCTTGGTAAAGACGACTATGGTCTCGATTCGACTACCAAAGTTATTGCTCGAGTATTAGGGAAAGGAGATTGTTCCGTGGATTGCAGCCTATTATCCGATTTCTGTTTACCTAAAAATATGCTAAATAGATTGTTGTTAGAACCGACAAATAAAGTTTAATTTAATTTTACTCTTACCTTTTCTACTCAAAGAATAGTGGTCGTAAGAGGTCAATCCACAGAAAGACGATTGGAGTTGAATAAAAATTAAAACGTTCACTCAGATTTGAAATCGATTTTTGAATGATAAAAGAAAAACATTATGTCGGGGATGTTGACTGATTTTTTGGTCTACCAGAGAATCTTTTTTATTTAAAAATAATAAAAAAATAAGTACTTAGAAATCGAAGAGCATTTATAAATTTCTTGATATATTTAACTATTTAAAGAAAAACTTTGGCATGGATGAAAACAGTGCTTAAGAAGATTGAAGCCCGAAACCTAGATTGCATGAGAGAGAATTTCATATATTGCATGAAAAGAAAAATTACAGAATGTGAAAATATAAATTAAAATTGCAAATCTAAAACTCTTAAAATAAAACTCTCTAAAGTCAAAACTCGAACTCAAAATGCATTGCTCTCAATTAAAATTCAAACTAAAAATAACACATTACTCTTAATTAAAATAAAATAAAAAAAAATAAAAAGAAAAAAGAAAAAGAAGAAACAGAGCACGAACTCAAAACTCACTTTTTTTTTTCTTTGGAACAGAGCACTCCCTTCCCCCCTCCTCTCTGTTTCTTGGCCTCCCACCCGAGCAGCTTCCTCCTCTCGGTTTCTTGGCCTCCACCCCAACCGAGGATTCCCTGCCCCACAGCCGAACACCTCCCCTCCTCTTATAGTCGTGGGATGCATGATCGATGGAAGGAAGGCTTTTCATCCAAGATGCTGAAACGGAGGAGGAAATGGTGGGCGGATCGCTCCGGATGACTTCCTTCTTTGGACCACGGACGCGGGATCACCGGAAGCCTGATGCGAAAGGCGCGGATGGCCAGAGACGCGTTGGGGATGTGCGGATGGCTGGGCTACATTCGAAATGGGCGCCTGGGATCTGAGACGCTGCATCGATCGCGCTGATGGTTGTGAGGCATAGTGGGGACGCACTGAAGATGCGGACGCTAATCCGAAAAGATGGCTGGCTTCACGAGCGGCGGGACGGGCGGAAGAAGCCGGGACGCGCTGAAGAGGAAGGATGTCACGGGATCTTTGGCACGCATCGCAGACAGTTGAAGCGGAGGATGGGGTCATCTGGGATTTGGAAATCTCGAATCTGGAGGAGGGGGGCGCGGGATGAGATGTTGATCTGGAATGGAGCTGAGGTCTCCCATGATCAATGGATTGCATGCGGACGGAAGAAGAGGGGTTGGTGGCTAGAAATGTGGTTCCTGGGGGATTTTCTCGCGAACCCGAAAGCACGGATTGCCAAGATGTTGAGTGTTGATCCGCGTGCAAGCATCATGGACGGCTGATGTTGAGGTTGGAAAAATTCTGGGAGCATGGGATACCTGGTCGTTGATCTGGGAGCTTGAACGGTTGAAGATGAAGCATGTAGCTAATACTCAGAATACTTCCCTAGCCACACATGATCTTCCTTTATTTTGAATTCTAATGCACTTAGAGACTGGGACGTGCAGACATGTCTTGCTCGGGTGCAAATGTGCTTTAACTAGGTTCAATTATGCTCCAGCATGATCAGGCTTGGGGTCATGAATCATCCCAATTTGTACCAAATATGTATTTAAATGATAACCTGTGCCAAACAAAAATATAATATTAATCCAGTGAATTTATCATTATTGGTTAGCAATAACACTATTTTAAGTGACATATATGTCGCACTTTTGTGCTCTCATCAAAGCCACCGCCAGACAACCCATCGCCATGGATGGTTTTACATATTAACTCCAAAAGCTCGGCAATGCAAGGGTGAAAGTGGAGATTGATGCCTTTGAACCCTTGAAGTATATGGAGGCGAATAGAGGTCTTCTGGCAACCATTTGTGTATGAAAACATCTCCCTATTTTGCTTCAAATGTGGCAACTTCAGGCATAAGGATGACAGTTGTAAGTTTCCCCCACTAGACCTAGCGAAGGATCCCACCCTTCCCTTTCAATCGGAGAACTTTGCTAACCTAGAGCCCAGCAGGGACTTGCTGTCGTCACTTATGGTGGTGGAAGTGGGTAGTCACTTGGGGGAGGTGAGTGAGCCGGAGGCAGATCCGAAGGAGAGCGCCCGACGACTGGTATGTTGGAAATTGTATCCTGAATGCCAATCGTCAGCATGTTGATAATTAAATTTTGTAAATGAATTGACAAAATTAATAAAGTATTATTTGGCATTATTCATCATTTTACCTTCAAATGAACTCTTATATGATGAAACCCTGAGGACTTATTTTATGATAAAAGGAGGATTTATCTTCTAGTTCTTAAATCTGTTCACGACCAAATAATATACTGTTATTAGGATGACAACATTATCGAGATTAGATCGTTGTGTGACATATACGTTGATTGTCCTCTTAACCAAGGAGTGTGGAGACACTGATATTTCACACAGGTGAAGTGTAGGAGTACATTCACTGAACATAACCAATTTCGGAATGCTCTACTGTCAAGAGTTGTTCCGAGTGGATATGGATATAAGTATCTCTCAGACCTGAGATCACCACAGTGATTAGCAAGCAACTCACTGTACTTTGGTACCGGACTAGCAAAATTTTTAATTCTGGGATGGAAGGTCACTAGGTGCAGTCAAGTACTTGCGAAGTCGGTGCGTGAGTCAAGATGGAATTGACCCTTTCTAAAAATAGGAGATAATGCTTTGTGTTCAATTTAGCAAAACCTTGACCAGGGTAATCCTAAAGATGAGTCATAGGAATTCTAAAGTTGATCACATAGTGGATGTACTGATTAGAGAATTGACAGAACTCTGAGGTTATCCAAGCATTAGGAGCCAAAGGGATGAATTATACAGTTACCATAGTCCAGGTTTTCAAAATGTTTGCTTCGTATATATTCGGCCTATCCGAATATCGGGTACCATTGCTAGAGGGTCACATCGATTAGTGCAAGAAGCTGTTCCTGTACTATAGGCTTAGGTTCGAACCTATGAGGTCACACGCATAGAAGTTTTCTGATTGATCAAGATTGCTGATGGATGATTGAGAATCATTATAGGATAATTTGGTCAATTCGATTGGCAAATTATCTTATAAAATAATTAAGATAATTATTGGTGGATTAATTAGTAATTAAATTACTAATAAACTCAATTTGATTGAGTAAATGGACTTAAGATGAGCCAAATTGAATTGAATTCAATTTTGGGTAAAATTAGATTTTTCACCTTATTGGGGTCGACTCGATCTTAAGAGGAGTCGACTCGAGATGAGGAGTCGACTCGAGATGGTCTGGAGTCAACTCTCTTAGAAAGTTCAGAGGACGACCTCTTTTGTTTTCCCTGTTGGGGTCGACTCGAGTTTCTTTGGGATCGACTCAAAGCAAGTTGGGGTCGACTCGAGCTATGAAGGGGCCGACTTGCTGAGCATATCAGAGAAATTGTTCTCTGTCATCTTAGCCGGAGTCGACCCGCGAAGCTTTGGAGTCGACTCGAAAGGAAAGGTCGACTTGGAGTTGACTCGAGGCGACTTGGAGTCGACTTGGAGTTGAGTCGAAGATCGGGAAGGTCGACTCATTCCAGAAAATCTAGAGTTCGTGGATGTTCTGAACTTCCAGGATTCGATCCAGAAGTTGTTTTTCAATGAAATCTGATGGGATTCGGGTCGTGGAACATGTGGAAAAATGGCTAGAAGATGATGGAAGATCATCACCATCCATTTTGATTCTATCTATCCCGCATGAACCAAATATTGTTTGGATTTTGAATTCAAACAAAGATAAGATCTATCTTGTTGCAACCATCCCATTCATGCGCCAACAAGATACAAGATTTCACTTGAATTTTGAATTCAAGTGATCAGATGGCATGCCTATAAAGAGGAAGAGTTCCAAATCGCCGAAAGCATGAAATCATTGAATGAAATTTGGCCTTCATCTCGCCCATTCCATTTCCACTAAGTCCATCTCGCCATTAGTGTTACGGATCCTGAAAAGAGCTTTTAGATCAGATCTAAGTCCTCTTTAATCCCTATAAACCTTTCCTTCAAGTTTTTCTAAGAAGGTGAATCAAAAGTTGATAGCATTGGGAAGATCCAAGTTTAGCAAAGGACGATCCTGTGCAAGCTAGCACTTCCGTGGGATTGGATCACTCTAGGAGCTTCGCGTGAATTACTCGTAGAAACCAGACAAGTGTGTGCCTATGAAGCTCGAGCATTTGATCAATTACTTTCTGATTTCATAAGGTATGAATCTAGATCCAAAGATATCTCTTATAGGTTCCAATCCCCGAGGGTTTAAGCTCTTTTGGAGCTCTTCACTGATTAATCTTCAGAGCCTATTCGATGGGCATTTGAAGATTAGTTGGATGTTAGATTAATTGAGTTTAGAACTTAATTAATAATCTAATTTCAGATCTGAATTTAATCATGCAATGATTTTAATATAATCGTTTAAACGATCTTGGCATATTGATCATGAATACTTGTAGTGGTAAATTAAAATTTGATTTGTTATGCATGCTAGAATTAAAATGTTTAATTCGATTTTTCGCTGCATTTTTCAAAATTAAAAGAACTACGTGTGGCTTGATCCTCCTTGCGAAGGGGTACGTAGGCAACCCGAACAGGTACAACCATTCATTTTGAAAAAGTTTTTAAATTTCAGCATGCTTTCATTACA
Organism: Phoenix roebelenii; assembly: GCA_025769935.1. Classification (NCBI taxonomy): domain Eukaryota; kingdom Viridiplantae; phylum Streptophyta; class Magnoliopsida; order Arecales; family Arecaceae; genus Phoenix; species Phoenix roebelenii. Next base: position 71,308 of record JAOXJJ010000718.1, on the reverse strand, counting down.
AGCATCTACGATCACTTTCAGTGGTATCGAAGCCAGGTTGCTAGTTTAATCTTTTATATTTTAATCATTGCAATTAAATCTGGAATCATGAACATGTTTAGATTAGATCTAAAGTATTTTTATGATTGATTGCAGATTATGCATGATTAACTAGATCTGAAATCTGAATGCATGTGATGCAATGTTTATGTTAACATATGCAACATGAATGAATCTGAAATTATAAAATTGTTTAGATTAGATCTAAATAAAATTTGTGATTCATTTAATCACTGATTTTTGAAAGAAATATCAGACCTGAAAATAAATACAAAAGTTGTATGATGTTTGGTTTAATTCATGACATTTTATATATATGATGTATGAACATAAATCGTAATGAGTTAAACATGAATTAAAAGATGAATTACACATGATTAATTATCAAACTCAGATCTGAAAAATGTTTTAAGAACTGAAAGTTTATAATTAATGTGCAATTAAAAAGACTATGCAATGATCTAAACTTTCATAAACCTACACTTAATTGAGAATTAAGTGATATGAAAATCTAGATCTAGAATTGTGACTCAATTAATGACAATTGCATAAGTCTTTGGGCATATGGGTTAGCTTGAATCAAGTTCTTAAGATTGGATTAGACCTAAGGTTAGAATCAAACATGGTTTAATTAGAGTTAATTGATCAAATCTAATTAAGTAGTAACTAGATTAGGTCAAGAAAACTCTAGGATAAATACAATAGTTGTAGTTTGTCAAATTCCATGTCTTTGATTAGACCAAGATGAAACTTAATTGAGGCTCAGAGGTTGAACCCGAGTCACTTGAGTTATCAAATCGAAATTGATTAACCAGTCGGTGTCTAAGGTAAGTTTGGCAATTTTGATCGGTGGTTTTTAATTGGGAGCTATTCGCACTGATTCAACTTTGTCAAGTTAATGGCATATTCCTTCCACCGATCTCACTTACCTGGCTGACATGGTCAATCACATTTTGATTGGATCACTTAATAATTCGAGTTGACCCATGCTTGTAAGGAAAATCAGTATGACTGATTTAGGTGCCCCCTTAACCGAATTGAATCTAGTTCTTATTAATCTGACTTGATGAAGTCAGTAGAAAAATCTAGATTAACCGGTTCTTCTCATCTATTCTCAATTAAATCAAATCCTCTAAAATTATTAGGTCCTTAAAATTAAATAGTTATGGGAATAACTAGGTCATAGCCTCACATTAAGTTGAATGATAATGGGTCTAATGGCTAGATAATCCTTGGAGGTGCCACATGCCTGGTGATTATTTGACCATTAGAATTGTCATTCAATATATGATTAGTCGAGTGTACCTTCAATAGGTGATCAAGTGGGCAGAGCCACACTCGGGCTTGATCATCTATTAATAGATTACATGGAATCCTATCATTTAATGGTTGGACCTAACCATAATTTTTGGTGGAGGCGCTACACGCCTGCCAAAGAGACTGGGGCAAAATTATTACTAGAAATTGTTTGGTGAAACAATTGGTTCAGAACCTACTAATAGGTATATATGGGTTGGCCGAGCCACACTCAGGCCTACAAGCGATCTATTGGGTTCTAGTACCCACTAAAGAGTTAAGTGTAATTCTTCGAATTTGAGGTAGAGGCTACAAATTTGTATAAGATAGTGGAAGAACCTTTAGACTAAAGTACAAGTCTTTAGGGTATTGTTAATTTATATACTGATAGTCGATTATCTTTTTTATGCAGAAATGGCCACTAGTTTGTCACTTTGTTTATTGTTGGATAATGGCAAGTTGATTGGACCCAATTTCAATAACTGGCTTAGAAAACTTAAGATTGTGCTGGAGCATGAGCGGATCCTTTATGTGATAACGGATCTTGCACCTGAGCAGCCTGCCGCTAATACATGAGGTATGGTTAGAGAAACTTATCAAAAGTGGCTTAGTGATCGTATCACTGTCCGATGCATTATGCTTGCTGCAATGAGCAACTAGTTCAGTTGCCGGTTTGAGATTATTCAGCCTGAAGAGATCATTCAAGTGTTGAACGAATCTTTTGGCACTCCCGACGACGTTGAAAGGCATAAAATTAGTTGTTCTATTTTCAGCACATGGATGAAGGATGGAGCATCGGTGACTGATCATGTATTGTACATTATTGAGTTGATCGAGCGCCTGAGAACTCTCGGCTTTTTCCTTCATGATCAATTGGGAAAGGATGCTATACTGAACTCTCTTCCTAGTTCGTACCGCCCATTTCTCACTAACTTTCTTATGACGAAACCAGTAGTAAATTATCACCAATTGTTGGGTTTACTACAAACTTTTGAGAAGGATCACCAACTCCTAAAAGGGTTGGTGGATTTGGTGGGAGGTTCATCTAGGGGTCGTCGTCTCTTTAAGAAAGGGAAGAAGAAAAATAAGAACAAGGTGCAACACCCTAAGCAATTTAAGCAGAGTCAGACTAAGAAGAAGAAGATTGACCAAAGCAAAGCAGAGTGCTTCTACTGTAAGAAGCAAGGGCAATGGAAGAGGAATTGTCCTCAGTACATTGCCTCCCTAGACCCAAACAGGCCTAAGAGAAAGATGCAATCAGTTGCTGATCAAGGTAGTTATATGATAACACCTTGTAATTTCTCAATATGTGATAATTCAACTTGGGTATTGGATACCGGTGGTCCTTTTAACATTTGCAATTCGTTGCAGGGATTGTAAGTCAGTGAAAGATTTGGAGAAAGTGAAAGATTCCTGAACGTTGGAGATCAAAGATCAGTTCTAGTTCTAGCTTTAGGAAATCTGAAACTTGTATTCAATTCTTAAAAAAATGTTCTAGATGATTGTCATTTTTGTCCAAGTTTTTTATTGAACACAATTTTTGTAGGCCTCTTGGCCATGGAAGGTTATAAGATTTCAATAAAAAATAAATTATTGTGATATCATTATAAATGGTGTTATTGTAATGCATAGACAATTGAGTAATGGCATTTGCATATTGTCATAGCCTAATAATGTAATGTACAAGTCAAGTAAGCGCTCTAGAATAGATAATGTCACGGATGTCTACCATTGGCATCATAGGTTAGGACATATTAATAAGAACAGGATGAACAGATTAAGTAAGGAGGGAATTCTCAATATTGATGATTGTGAATCATTGACGACCTGCGAATCATGTCTTCTTAGTAAGATAACCAAATGACCTTTTACCGAAAAAGGTGAACAAGCCAGTGACTTATTGACCCTTGTACATTCAGATGTATGTGGGCCAATGAACACAAATGCTATAGGTGGATATTTATATTTCATTACGTTTACTGACGACCTTTCAAGGTATGGTTATGTCTACTTAATGAGACATAAATCTGAATCATTTGAAATGTTCAAATTATATCGTAATGAAGTAGAAAAATAAACTGAAAAGAGTATTAAAACTCCTTGATCAGATCAAGGAGGTGAATATCTTTAATGAGTTTTTGACATATCTAGAAGAAAATGAGATTCTCTTCCAATAGACTTCTCTTGGTACACCACAATATAACGGTGTGTCAGAAAGGAGAAATCGAATACTGTTAGATATGGTTCGACCTATGATGGGGTTTGTTAATTATTGTCTAATTCTTATTTACCTAAAAATATGCTAAACAGATCGTTGTTAGAACCGACAAACAAAGTTTAAATTAATTTTACTCTTACCTGTTCTACTCGAAGAATAGTGGTCGTAAGAGGTCGATCCACAGGAAGGCGATTGGAGTTGGATAAAAATTAAAATGTTCACTCGAATTCAAAATTGATTTTTGAATAACAAAAGAAAAACATTACTTTGAGGATGTTTTAATGATTCTCTGGGCAACCAGAGAATGTTTTCTACTTGAAATTGACAAAAAGATAGGTATTTAAATTCGAAAGACATTTATATATTGAACTAATCAAAGAAAAGCTTTGGCATAAAATGGATGAAAATAGTGCTAGAAAAATTGCAGTTTGGAATATAGATTGCATGAAAGAAGATTTAATGTATTGCAGAACAGAAATTAAAATTGCAGAATAAATACAACTTTCTACCCAAATAAACTCTCAAAAATTAAAACTTAAAACAAAACACATTGCTCTCAATTAAAATTCAAACAAAAAACAATATATTTCTCTTAATTAAAATAGATTTAAAAATAAAAAGAAAAAGAAAAAAAACAAACAATGTGCTCTGTTTGAAAATAGAGCATGAACTCCTCTTTCTTTTCCTCAAAATAGAGCTCCACCTCCTTTCTCCTTCTCCCAAAACCGAACTCCCTTCTCCCGTCTCCTCCTCCTCTTTTATAGATCGCCCCCACCCCTTGAAGCTGGTGATGGATCTCCTGATGGAGGAGCTGATCGTGAAAGAGATTCGGTGCGGGATGCGGGATGTCCGGACGCAGAGCCGCAACGGACGGAGATCATGGGATTGCTGGGATCACGGGAGATTGCAGCACTGGTGATGCTGAAATGGAGGAGGAAATGCTGCTGTGAACGCGTTGGGAGGCCTGAAATCGGGCATGGAAGAAGTGGATCACGGCTGGGATTCCGGTGCGTCACGGACGGAAGTGGCTGAATCAACGGATGCTGGGATTTTTGGCTGATCACGGACTCGGGAGGCTGAAAGATGGCAAGGATTGATTGTGAAATCTTTGCTGGAGGAGGAGGCGATCGTCCGGGATCGCACACGGAATGGAAGGCGATCGGCGACGTGGCATGGACGCAGGGGGGACGCGGGCTGGACACTTGTATCGCTCGGAATGGCAGCTGGGAAGCATGGTGATTGCGGAGGATTTGGAGATGCCTTGCAGCTGGGCTGGCACACTGAGATGTGCCGAAATGGTATGCTGGCTAGCACGGGAGGGAAGGGCTGGCTGAGACGGACAATCTTCGTTCGATACGGCTCTAAGATGAGGCTGGCATGCAGATGACGCTGATGCAGAAGGTTGCAACGTCGGTTGGGACGCTGGCTGCGATGCGAATACGGAAGGCGAGCTGGCTGGGATGGCTGTGAGGCGCGGTGGATTGGGACGCGGTTGTTGCTGGAACGTTGATCACGGACTCGGGGTGGCGGGATCTGATCTGGAAGATGGACGGCCATGATGTACTGCGGGAGGAAGAAGAAGAACAGTGTTTTCACGAAACACTGTTCATATGAACAGTGTTTTCAGCATGAATAATAATATCTGGAATAGTCTTTTCAGCTATTCTTCATAGGATTTAAAAAGTTCTTTTTCTTTGTGATGAAGTGAGAGTGGAAATCTCTATTTCGGAAAAGTATGGGTCCTAGTCCGCAAGGATCACTGGAAGGTTACACGCGGGCTCGGATGTTTGGGTGCAAATGTGCTTAATCAGATCATGGCAGGATTGGGCCTACATAGTTTGGGTTGTTGCTGGCTGGCACGCTGGAATCACAGTTGTGCTCAAACCCAATGTTCTTGGGTTTCTTGGATTACTTGCACTCAAACACAAATACAACGTTAATTAGTTAATTTTATTATTAATGATTAGCTAT
>JAOXJJ010000718.1:38006-50690 GCA_025769935.1 Phoenix roebelenii | reverse complement strand
TTGTGGTGGGCTATGGGAACGATTTGCACCGTACTTATGGAAGAAAAGAGGAGGAAATCAGGAGATTTGGTGCAATTCAGATTTGATTAGGCGTGATGACTCATGGGTGCAATTAAGGTAAGAAATCATTGGGAGGATCAGCTGGTATTATTAGGAAGGCTTTGTCCGTGGAATCACAGGACTTGATTGATTATATGTGCATCTTGCAGCGAATAATCAATTCATAATCTTTTATATGACATAATTATGTGGGTTTAAGACTTGATTAGATGTGCATATTGCCTTTCATTGAGACATCTTTCCAATCTCATGCGCGAGAATCCCGCTATGAATTGAATCCATTTATAGTGAGTATTCTGTTATTTCGTGGAAAGATTTGTTAATGCCCCAATTAATCCAAAAATAAAACGAAAGAGGGACGAGACTATTTACCAAAAGAAGTAAAAACTGGATCGTGCCAACCAAATGCCATTTCAGTTCGGGGAAGTTTTTTGATTCTTGGATTAATAATCTCGGATGCTTTTCAAGGGCCCGGTCTGCAATAATATGAGATAATTGAAAGAAGTTGATGGTGAATCTTAGGTGCTTTGTAGGCTTGAGCTGTTGTGTCATGACTTTGGTTGCAGGATTGGTTCCAATGGAGACGAGCAATTCCTGTTTTCACAGCAGCCCGCATCTACAATAACCCAAAGACTTATCAACATGCTTGCTCGTATATTTGGATCATGGCATTATTACTCTAGTGATTTTAAGGTGCATTACGATGAATTACAAGTAGAAGATGTCATTATTTCATAACGCCTGGACATTGCTGCGACATGCGAAGAAGAGTTGGCAATACCTTGGTTTTCCAATCTCCAATTCCGAGCAATCCTGATGGAAGAACTCAACTATTCATGGAAGAGTTGGTGACCAAGTCCGTAGGATTTCTTTTTATAACATGCTTCACCTATCAAGACAGTCATGCAATATTAAGATGAGTATCATCTCCTACTCAACTATGAAAGATAAAAAAGAGAATTTATCTTTTCTCATAACAACCACATTTGTCCTATCACCATATCAAAGGTCTTTATAATCTTATACTCAGAACTCAAAATTAAGAAGGGATTCGAATCATGTTATGTCTAAAATTAAGATGATAACAACTTGTTACATGTGTAGCTGAAAATATGTGACTCCTATTTGAGAAGTACATGAAAGCAATTTTAGCCAAATTTATCTAGGAGAATCCTAAGAAAGAAGACTCATCTGTCTCATACAGAGTGGCTGTAGTATTTTTCTCTCCGTTGAAAAATTTGTCAGCCAAATATGGAGCCCCTGTAAAACAAGTTATATTTTCAACTTAAAGTAGTGCCCTACGCATAAAGTCTTATGCTTTCCACTACTGAAAATTGAGATCTATTGAACAAATATTCTGAAATTAAAATTAAGATAAAAATGACCGCATACTTTCTCCTGAATCTATAACAATTTTATCAAGAAAAAGGCATGAAGATATATAATCTAGAACAACATCAAGCTCCATCTAGACATTTTGGAAAGTTAAACATCCTAGCTTGTGACATTATCAAAAATACTCCCCTTGATCAGGATGAGAATCGCTAGTTGATGGTTGACATGAAATTATAAATTTTTGCTATTCAATGAAGTTGCAGGATTAAAGTCAGTTTAGACTTGAATTTTGCTACCTTCTACGATAGTGTGGGTACTCCTGCATCTACCTAGGCTTGCATTTCCATAATCATAATTTTAAACTGTTCCAATTCCAATAGTATCTTTGAAAATATACTACTCATTTGAGTTCAAATATTGAAAACAAGATTATACTTTTTTAGCCTTCTATGAAGCAGTTATAAATACACCTTCAATACTAGAGAACCTGAATTGCCAGAAAACTCCTGCCAAACTTAGGGTTGAATGTACCACGTACTAAAGAGGCTGGCTTCTGTACCATGTTCTTTTTAGCACAAGTCACAGCTATAATGTCTCCAGAAACCATGAGATGTCACTACTAGCTGGTGCCAAAGAAGAACCATAATTTTAAGTTCACTTAGATAGCTCCTTTCGTGATGCAGGATAATAGTGGAAGCCCCAGGATGCCAGAGTTTTCCACCAATATGGGTATGAACGGGAGGTAATGTTGATGCATGATGAAACCAGAACAACCTAAGCACATGGAATAATTGCTGGATATATACTTGCAAAAATGAGCTAATGGCATGGTGAGGCTGATTCTCCTCCGTTTTTTAGCTTTGGTAAGTAATAGATTACAAATTTGATACTTAAATTTCCCATGCGCCAGTGGTCCTCATTTAGGATACACTCTTGGTCAATATGGCAGTGATGAGACCAAAATCTTGGAGAAACCACGAGGCCTCGACACCTTTCTAACAAATCTATGCTCGATATGTAGTTTTGATTTTGTCATGAAATTGGCATAGATTATTAAACTATATAGGGCAATAAAACTTACATAAAGATGAAGCCAATTGATGCCGCCATGACCTCCGGATTCAGCCTGACTGCATGTAATTGGCATGGATAACTTTTGAATACAGGAGTTTCTTACCTGCGTACCTCCCCTATTTTGAAATTCATTGTTACTTCCACTGCACACTATAGCACTACAATCATGCCACACCTGAATCACTTTAGTTTCAACTTTTACATGCATTACATTGTGTTTTTTGAATTTAGATACATAGTCCCTTTCTTAGACTTCTCTCAAAACAATGGTCCCATTCCAAGACCAAAAATCTTAAAATCATTAAGTACGTTTTTGTAGTGATTAACTACATTAGTATTTCATGCAAAGGGAATATTCCTATCATATTCTAAGAACGCTTTCCACAAGCCAACTGGATTCACTCTGACTGTTGTTTCCTTCTAGTGTGGGAGTACATGGGAGGTCTTCTTTCTAACTTTCACAAGAATGGTCTTCTATAATAGGAGCAAATCAGCTGATGTGCACTTTGTCCACATTACAACATATTTTTGGTTTTTATGATCGAGATACTTTCCTCTCCAAAAAAAAAAAAGAGAAAATGCTGAGCTACGTTTCTTAAATATCACCATGCATGATCCTAATCCACTTCTGTTTTTATCAAGTAGACTAGCCAACCAGATTATCACATTTTTATGCTTGATGATGTAGTTGCTTTTGGGACTTTTGGACCACTAGCTCGATCAATAGAAACCCTTCAATAGCATGTCAGTTAAACTTCGTATACCGATATACAAATGAATATATACAGCTTTATACTTTGCCAAGAAATGATAGCTCCAAATGTGCCTTCTATAAACAATTTCTTCGGGCTCAATCCTACAATATGGTATGGAACACTACAGAAAAAATAGTCTTCCCCAACCATGGTCTGCCGACTATTGTGATTCAAAGCTTTAAGGGACTGCCGAATTGATCTTCGGCTGATGGTTAACCGGGTTTCCTACTGTTAGTTAATACTGTTCATCATAGTTAATTGGTTATCAGTTCTGTTATACCGTTGTAACAGATCGTCTTATATATATTGTAACTCCAGTCATGTAGTTCATTCATTCAAACAATGAAAGGAAGTCGGAAGTAACTTCTTCCGTTCTCCCCTATTTTCCAGACTCTTTCTTGTCTGCGATTCTTTACATGGTATCAGAGCTTGGAAGAAGATCAGCCTTGAGAGTTCCATTCTCACCCGGTCCTTGGCTCTTTCCTGGTTTTAGGTTATCAAGAATAGAATCAGAATCTGCAAACAGTGGCGCTAGTTCAGTCCTCTCACCTATTCAAAGCATACCAGAAGACCCGATGAGTCCATACTTCTTGCATCAAGGGGACAACACAAGTTTGCAGCTTGTTTCCTTGATCTTGAACGAGGATAACTATTCAACCTGGAGTAGGTCGATGGTTATGGCTTTGAGCGTCAAGAACAAAGAAGGCTTCATAGATGGAAGCATTCCTCAATCTCCACCCAATGATCCATACCATGCCGTCTGGAGAAGATGCAATATAATAGTGTCCGCATGGATCTTGAATTCCATACCGAAGGAGATGAGCACCAGCATCATCTATATGGAAATAGCACAAGAGATCTGGCTTGATCTGAAGGACAAATTCAGCCAGAGCAATGGTCCAAGAATCTATCAGCTGCGGAAAGCGATCTTATCTCTTTCTCAGAATTATGGTAGCATGATCTCCTACTTCACCCGGTTGAAAGGGCTCTGGGAAGAATTGGCCAATCGCAGACCTCGGCAGCCAAGTGAGTACCACTCTGAAGAACAGGTCATTCAATTCTTGATGGAATTGGATAATTTTTATTCAAATGTTCATGGACAGATCCTGCCGATGGATCCCTTACCACCCATCAACAAGGTATTTGCTCTCGTTCTTCAAGAAGAGAGACAACATGAGGTAATTGCTGCTATGACCCAGAGCTCTGAAGCCTCTGCCTTCATTAGCAAGTCTTGTGGTGATTCAGCCTACAACTCATCCGAATTCTCTTACTCTGATTTGAAACCTATCCAAAAGAATAATCAAATTCGCAGAAAAGAAAGACCCATGTGTAGTCACTGCGGGAAATCGAGTCATACAAAAGAAAAATGCTATAGACTCCATGGATTTCCACCCGGTTTAAAGTTTACAAAAGGGAAAGGAGGAATGCCTTCTGTGGCAAACCAGGTCTCATACACCTCAACACCAGAATACCTGCCTGACCTCTCCAAGGTCACGATTAGCCCGGAGCAGTGTCACAAGATTCTTTCCATCCTGCAGCCTCAATTGTAATCCCATGATACAAGGACGGCTGTGCAAAAGTTATCACAACCATCAGTGAATTAAGTCGGGAATTTACAAATCAAGTCTGCAGCGCCTGGCTTCTCAGGTAATCCTACTTGTTCAATGAGCACCTTAGCTTGAAATCAAGCACATATTCCTTAAATCATTGATACCGAAGCCACGAACCACATGGTGTGTTCAACCTCTTTCTTCTCTACCATCGAATCGCAAGTAAGTGCCACTGTTAGACTTCCCACTGGTGAGAGAGTACCCGTGACTCACACAGGATCAGTCAGGATTTCCAGATTCCTCACCTTGAAGGATGTTCTTTGTGTTCCAAGCTTCTCTTTCAATCTCATTTCAGCCAGTAAACTAACAGAAATGCATCAATGTTGCCTGATTTTCTTGTCGAATTTCTGCTTTATACAGGGCTTGTTGAGTTGGACGACGATTGGAATGGAAAAACTTGAAGATGGCCTCTACCATCTTCAAGTAGACAACAACCATGCTGCAAGGACTGCAAAGATCTCTTCTTTTGTTTCTGGTACAACACCAATATCCTTTCCTGTTGCCAACACCTCCATGTATTTCCCTTTGTATTCCTCTGCAAGTCTCATTGATACTTGTCATGCTTTTGATCTATGGCACCATAGGCTAGGACTCATTGGTATACATAATCACAGTGCCATTTGCCCTCTTGCTAAACAACAGAGACTAAGTTTCCCTCACACAGGCCACGTTTCAAACATTGCTTTTGAACTGATCCATTATGACATATGGGAACCTTTTTCCATACCCTCACTTGATGGTTCCAAGTACTTCCTCTCCATCGTGGATGATTTCAGCCGAGCGACTTAGGTATATCTTATGCAATCCAAGTCCCAAACCCAGAACATCATCCAATCCTTTTGCGCTTTAGTTGAGGTGCAGTTTTCTGCTAAAGTAAAGGTCATCAGATCGGATAATGGATAATAATTTAACATGATAAATTTCTATGCCACAAAAGGAACCACTCATCAACTTAGTTGTGTTGAAACCCCACAACAGAATGGTGTAGTGGAAAGGAAGCATAAGCACATTCTTAATGTTGCTAGAGCATTGCGATTTCAAGCAAATTTACCATTACATTTTTGGGGTGATTGCATCCTAACTGTTGTTTACCTCATAAACAGAATTCCCACACCAAAACTCTCCAATCGATCTCCATATGAAGTATTGTTTTCTTCAAAGCCATCTTACACACACTTAAAAGTGTTTAGTTGCCTGTGTTATGTCTCCACTCTACGTAGACATAGATCAAAATTTGATCCTAGAGCTAAACAATGTGTTTTCATTAGGTATCCTCATGGCATGAAGGCGTATAAGGTTTATGACATTCAAACCAAAATAGTGATCATTTCCGGGGATGTGTATCTCATGAATTTGTGTTTCCATCTCAACACAGCTTCATTCCTTCTACACTGAATCCCTCATCTCATGACACTATTTTCTGTCCACATTTCATTACATCAAATGAATATATGCACGCAGCTCTTGAACAACACACCACACAGGACACTAGCTTCCATGTTTCAGCACCCGGCACACCTACTAGCACGCCTAATGGCACGCCCAATGGCACATTCCAAATCACCTCTCCTCCTTTAATTCCCTCATCACACTCTCCTACCATTACAATGCCCACAAATCAGCCATCAATTCCACCTCCTGATCAGCCTTCTAGTCAAATTCTTAGACAGTCCTCTAGACTCAACCCTTCATTAGTACAATCTATCTTTCCTTCTCCCAATCAGCAGATCAGAAAATCTACTAGACTAAAGCATCCTCCTACCTATCTCAAGGAGTACCATTGCAGCTTGGCATCATCTACTCCTCATTCTCAATCATCCCCTCAACAGCAAATGCCCATTACAAATTCAAGAACGGCTCATGACATCTCAGACTTTTTGAGTTATGCAAGGCTTTCTTCATCACATCGGATTTTTGCCTTGTCCATTTCCTCCTCAACTGATCCAAAAGATTATGCTGAAGCCTCCATGTTTCCTGAGTGGCATGAAGCCATGGATGCTGAAATAAAGGCACTCCTTGCCAATAACACTTGGACCATCACTGAATTACCAGATGGAAAAGCCCCGGTTGATTGTAAATGGGTTTACAAATGTAAGTTCAAAGCTGATGGTACTGAAGAAAGGAAGAAGGCACGGTTAGTTAACAAAGGATACACACAACAAGCTGGAATTGACTATTATAACATATTCACCCCGGTTGCAAAGTTAGTCACTGTGAAAACTCTTCTAGCAATTGCAGTCGTCAAGGATTGGCATTTGTTTCAACTTGATGTTAACAATACCTTTCTACATGGTGATTTGAAAGAGGAGGTATACATGAACCTGCCTCCTGGTTATGAGCGGCAGGGGGAGAAAGGAAAACACATGGTTTGTCGACTGAATAAATCCATATACGGATTAAAACAAGCCTCACGACAATGGTTTGCAAAATTATCCTCATTCATTACTTCCCATGGTTTCACTCAGTCCAAGGCCGATTACTCCTTGTTTATAAAGAGAAATGGCTGCTCATACACTGCCATACTTGTGTATGTGGATGACATAATAATCGGAGGTAATGATCTTGTCTATATAAATCATTTTAAGCAGGTTCTTGATGCACAGTTCAAACTCAAAGATTTAGGGACCTTAAAATTCTTCTTTGGACTAGAGATTGCTAGAAGCTCACATGGTATATCCATCTATCAGCAAAAATATGCATTGCAAGTCCTTGAAGATGCAGGATAGCTCGATTCGAAGCCAGCCAGATACCCAATGATGCAAAACTTGAAATTGAGTCGATTCGAGGGAGAACCGATTGAAGATCCTGCTGTTTATAGAAGATTGATAGGATAGTTGTTGTATCTCACCATAACAAGATCGAATTTGAATTATTCTGTGCAAGTGTTGAGTCAATTCGTAGATTCACCTAAAAAGCCACATTTAGAAGATGCTTATCATATACTAAGATATTTAAGGGCCACAACAGGACAGGGGTTATTCTTTCCATCGAAGTCTAAACTCCATTTGAAGGCATTCTGTGATGCAGACTGGGCAGCTTGCTCGGATACGCGAAGGTCTATCCCAGGCTTCTGTGTCTTTCTTGGTGAGTCACTCATTTCGTGGAAGTCAAAAAAACAACGCACAGTCTCAAGGTCCTCAACCGAAGCAGAGAATCGCTTCATTACATCTACCTGTTGTGAAATTACATGGCTGTTGAATCTTCTAAAGGATTTGGATGTGGAACATACAAGGCCGGCATTACTATTTTGTGACAATCAAGCAGTGATCCATATAGCCGCTAATCCAATGTTTCACGAGAGGACAAAACACATTGAGATCGACTGCCATATTGTAAGGGATAAGTTTCAATCAGGAACAATTCAAATCTTTCATGTATCTGGCATAGTTCAACTTGCCGATCTACTTACGAAGCTGCTTGGAGCTGCTAGATTTCATAACCTAATTCGCAAGATGGGCATTTATGAATTATACGCTCCATCTTGAGGGGAAGTGTTGTGATTCAAAGCTTCAAGGGACTGCCGAACTGATCTTCGGCTGATGGTTAACCGGGTTTCCCACTGTTAGTTAATACTGTTCATCATAGTTAATTGGTTATCAGTTCTGTTATACCGTTGTAACAGATCGTCTTATATATATTGTAACTCCAGTCATGTAGTTCATTCATTCAAACAATGAAAGGAAGTCGGAAGTAACTTCTTTCGTTCTCCCCTGTTTTCCAGACTCTTTCTTGTCTGCCATTCTTTACACCGATGCTAGAAGGAAGCTCCATATTTCCTGAATGTTGTAGACCTTTACATGATTCTATGGTGACTGCATATAGTTGATATCTCTGTGATTTGCTTTTCAGTACTAAAAAGAATTTAAAGGAGTGCCACTTTTTATGGTGGGATAGAGCAACCAAGAGCCACTTCTAATGAAATCACTAAATCTGTCTGTGAAGTTACTTCTAGTGAAAATATGCTACTTGCAGCCTTCTAAATTCTTGAATGCTTCTCTATGTGTGCATGTGGATCTTCACTATTTTGAGTAAATTACCAGTTCTTAGCCATGATCTTTTTTGCTTTCATTGTTTATGTAAGTTGGATTCACAGTAGATGCTTCCTAAATCACCAAAACATTGTCTACAAGATCATACTCTGAGTGAATTGCCCTCTAGAATATCTATATTCCTCTTTGTTATGGTTAACTACCTTTCTTCTGATTTCACTGTAAAATTGTGGTATCTACCTAGCTTTGAAGTTGGCAGTTTAATTGTTGCTAATGGGCTAAGATTTTTCAGTATTTCATAATTTTCATAAATATTTTTTTCCTTTTATATTAGAAAAAAAAATCATGTGCCCTTCTTTTATATTTCAAATCTTCTCATTTTATTTGTGGTCTTATCATGATCCTTCTGCAATTTGAGGAGCCTTTAACCACTCCATTTTCTTTAAAGAAATGAACCACACTATTCTCTATTTGTACTAAGAGGGATAAAGTAAACGTGTCTGTAACCACATTGCCCCATGCGCAAGAGAGGGTAGCAGTCAAGCAAGAGTATTCCCAGGTTGTGGTATGGCTGTTATACAAATTAAAGTTGAAGGTTTGGCTATTATTAAGGCTGCAAATGGGTCGGGTTGACCCGTAACCCAATCCGACCCAACCCGCTTAGACCGACCCAACCCGAATTGGAGGACCCATTGGGCCGGGTTGGATCATAAATTTGGACCCATTCTATTTTTCAGGTCGGATCTGAGTCAACGCAATCTCGACCCGACCCGAACCCGACCGGATATTTTTTGGGTTAATTTTGAATCATTCACCTAAAGACCCAATGAGCTAGCCAACCTTTTTGGGTTGGAATGGCCCATGTGAATATAGCAGTCTCCAAGCAACTATAAAGTTGGTTAGATCCGGTCATCAAGAAGATCTTACAAGCCTAGGATAGCTGAAGTCTAAACTGACCCAAAAGATCTAGCTCAATCACCTCCGTCAATGGCATTGCGGTCCTCGGGTCTCTGCAGCCTGGAGTATGGATCTTCAAACCCCGCAAGCCTGTGGATATTCTCTCGAAAGGATCAAAGTCCCACCTCACCTAAGCATTGCCTAGAATGGGGGGCAAGGCCCATAAGACCTTCCAGTGTGGTCGAGCACCTCAGCCTCCAAACGTATTGATCTAAGTGGTAATCGAGATGATCATATGCAGAACTGAACTACACAACATAGTGGACCCACATGTATTCCTTACACGCAAGTTCAAGCAAAGATGAAATGTAAAATAAAGTAGCTTTCATTCATTGCTGTGATTACAAAATAGCATCGGCTCGGCAGTCAAACGACCTTATGAAACGAGTACTGGACTCAGACTTTATAAGACTCTACAAACTAGATAGATCGGATGGAGCATCCGACTAATTAGAAAAATATGCTCCTTCTTGGTATCACTTCATCCTCGTCAAAAAGCAGCTCGAGGCTGGCTAGACCTTCATCGACTACAACATCTAGAAGGAGTCTAGACTTTATCTTATGCTAAGCCTCCCTGAGAAAGCTAAGGAAGTCAATGGGGAGTCCTTAGCCGAGCAGTCCCCAGTGAGGACTCGACAAGGTCCCACTCAAACTCAACTGAAGTCTCACACTTCATCACTCGAGCATACCTATAGCTCTCTTCCAAGATTGGAGACCTTAAGCTCGTCCTCTTTCGCCCTCACTAAAGTGCGTCTTAGTTCAACTTCCATCTCTACCACCCTTCGACGGGCATCGACATCTTTCTTCGTAGCCAACCTACTTCATGGATGCCCCAGTTCAATCTTGACTTCAGCCACTCTCCCCACAGCTTGCTATAGAGCTAGCTGGACCACCTCAAAGAGCCATTCCACTAGCAAGGAATCTATGGAACAAAAGGAAGAAAGGGCAAAAAAAAAGGAGAGGATGGGCTTTATTCCATCCCGGGGGGAAAACTTCCTACTTTTATAATGAGCTTAGATGACTGAGATTCACTTGTCCAGCCTGATCGTCGGACATGTGGCATGCTCTCTAAGCCCCTAGTGGTTAGTCTCCCCCTTGAGAAATGTTTCCTAAGGAATAGCCTTTGGATGACCACCACCACATAATTATAGTTGTCATAAAGGTGGCTAGAAGTTTGATGAAGTGCCTCCTCCGAATGGCGAGACCAAGAAAAATACCTTAGGACACTAGAAGTAATGTGACTCGATCTCCTATTCACGAGGTTATTAAGTCGCCTCAAAAATAATTATTCTTGACCTTGGGCATATTGAAACCGAGAGGCAAGCAACTAAGAGTCCATGATTGCCCATGCACCAACCTAGAGATGCTGACCAAAAAGACTCAATAAAAAAGTTCTACGAAGCCTACAGGCAAGTCATTAATATTGGTCCAAGTTACAACACTTAAGCATCAAAGCTGAATACAAAAAAAAAAGCTTGAAAAAAGAAGTTGTTTGCATTTACGACTAGCGAAAAGATTGCAGAAGGTCAGAAGAAGAAAAGAAAGAATGCAAAAGAAAGCTCATCTTACGGCTGAGCCAAAAAGAAAGAAACCTACCCTATTCTTTACTTTTTCCTTCCTCCCCTTCAAAGGAAGATCCCTCCTCTTCAGCAGCATTTGGCCCTTTGGGAACAACGTGGCTGGGGTTGACTTAATGATGTCGCTCACTGACCATCGCCTGACATGCCTTGAAGCCCCTTTTGAAGGAGTCCATGGTAGCCTCCATCATATAGTGGGAGAACTCCCCTGAGCCCTTGAAGTCATCGATTGCTTGTTGAGTCATCTTCTTAGCTTAGATAGCCTTCTCCTCAACTCGAGGGGCTCTCTCTTTGGCTCAGTCTACTTCTTGGCTTAAGCCACCTTGTTCTCATCCTAGGTGAATTTCTCCTCAATGCAAAAAATTTTGCTCTTTGCCTCCGCTACCATCTCTTTGAGTTGAGTAATCTTCTCCTTGTGCAAAACAGCCTTTTCCTCCAATTCCTTTTTTGCCTCCTTGAGCCTTTTCTGTGCCTCAGAGAGTGCAGCCTTGAAGCATAGCTTTTTCTCCCAGCAAGTCAAGCTTAACCTTTGGCATGCTCCCTTGCTTCCTAGGGGAATCTCTTTCAACTCTCCTATGCTATCATTCTGCCTCTCAAGCCTCCTACCATTTTTTGAGAGTTATGTTTAGGCATTGAAGGGTCCTTACCAAACTCACTATGATGGATGGACTTCTTTGTCGTTTTGTTTCATATCGGATCCAATGTTGGAGCAACAGTCCTAGCAAAACCTCCACCCTCATCGCTAATTTGGAGATATGCGGTGTCAGAGTCATTGCCACCCGAGCTCAGTAACCACGGAACTACCACCATAAAAACTTGCCGAGATCTTTAACCAATTTGTCTAATCTAGACAGCAAATAAGCCAAGCACTCTAGTGAGTCTATTAGCTTGGCGTCCAGCTAGGATCAGCTTTCTGGCAATACTGCAAGGCCGGCCCAACCCTTAGGCGACTGAGGCGGTCGTCTAAGGCTCCAGCCCAAAGAAGGCCGACCGTAGAAAATGCCTCAAAGATAAAACAGAAAAAAGAGCCCTCTTAGTCGGCTCATTGCAGGGAAGACCTCAAAGATAAAACAGAAAAAAAAAAAATTCCTCTTAATAAATTCGCCTTGGGATCCCAAATGCATTAAACCACTCCTGCAACACTGGCTATAATTTGATATCTTGCGTAGCATAGCAAAGTAGTTCGCCATTTCACAGCAACTTGTCATATTTATTCTACTAATTTGATTTTGTGGAATCAGCTTCCTTTCATGGTATCTAATCCAGACCACATCCCAACGCCCCACCCCCACCTCCACCTCCTCCTCCTCCTCCTCCTCCTCCTCCT
>JAOXJJ010000718.1:19958-30123 GCA_025769935.1 Phoenix roebelenii | reverse complement strand
GTCACTGTCTGGTTGCAATTTCGGTTATCATTTTGCTGACAGATATTCCGTCACTACGATGGTCACTAAGTTTTGGCACCCATCCTACCCATGCATTCTGTGACCGGTCTGTCACTAAGTTTATACCACGGTGACCAAATTTCTGTTGGTCACTAATCCGTCACAAATAATGACTGATAACAGTCCGTCACTAATTTTCTGTCACTATACGCGTGTTTTTCTGGTAGTGCAAAAAGATCAATCAAGGAGCGCAAGACAAGATAAAGCTTCACAAAGAGAAGATCCTGGCGCGACAACACAAGCTCATATTGAAATGTGGTCAAACACAAGTAAAGGCCCAAGTGACGTGCTTTGAAAATTTCTTTACTTTTATAATCTTTTATTGTATACACCAACCTCGGAAGAAGCCAAACAAAAAGAGCTATAAAAGAAGGTCAAAGCTCAGAGTGATGACCTAAACTCGAACGAAAGACAAACAATGAAGGAAAAAACCAAAGCCAGGTACTTTGGAAATTCTTCGTTCTTATTAAAGTTGTGAATTTTTACACTGGCCTCAGCAAAGGCCAAACAAAAAGAGAATACGTCAAGCTTGGCCAACCCTAGTAAAAAATTAAAAAAACAAAAAAGGCAAAAAAGATGGGCCTTCATCCTCCACCTTCACCATTGCCGCCATCGCTAGTCGAGGCATCAAGTTTTCTTCGATTGAGAAGAAGAGCTCCCAATCCAGTCCGCTAAGTTTGAGCCTGGCATACTTCAAAGCCCTTTTCGAATGCGTCGTTGCGTTCTGTAATGTCTCCTCTAGAAATTCCTCAAAGGTGTGGTACTCTTTGACCGCCTCTTTGACCCTCGCCTCAGCACAAATGGCATTCTCCCTAGCCTGGACAACATTCCACTCAACATGGACTAGTTTCTCAGAGAGCTCCATAGTCTTTTGCTCAGAAGCACGATAGGCCTCTCTGGCCGTGGACAATTGCCTCTCCATGATCGTAGCCTTAGTCTGCGCAATCAATGCATGAGTTTCCGTTGACTTGACTTTGTCTTTGATTGTTTTTGCCTTCTGCTCAGCTTTTTGAGTCTGTTCTTCGGCAACCTCCACCCTCGCATTGGCCAAATGGGTGTGCTCCTTAATGGTCTCTGCCCTCACCTTGTACTCTGAGACACTCCTTTAGAATACCTTGATCCTCTCTTACATACCAACCTTGAGTGCATGTTGAAAAGAGGAAGGAGGTTAGTTATCAAAGTAAGCGACTTAATGGAGATTCACAAGTTGAAAACCTCCCCAGATGATCGTAGCAAAGATTTGGTCAAAGAAATCAGCAAAGTCAAGGGAGTGCATGGTTTCCCTATCATCCCTAGACCTGCATGTAACAAACCAACTCCCTTGCCACATTGGGAGACTCCAGTACCGAATTGGACTCCTCAACCGACCACTCGGTGATGTAGGTCCTAGAGGTGTGGGCTAGTGCTAAGGAGCCCATCTCGGCCGAAGCAGATGGGTCTGAATTTGACGGACCCGAGGTATGGGTCTTGGGGGATGACTAGTGTGGAGGCATCATGCCAGCATATGGTTAGGCAAGGATGACCCCTTCTAAAGGAGCCGATCTGATCGACAATGCTACCTCAAACTCAGGTTCGAGGTCCCCGATATCCTCTCGAGCCTCAGACAGCGACCTCGGGGTTGGCCTCAATAGCAAGAGCCGAAGAGGACTCCCCTTTCGACCTTTTTCTTTGGGGGGCGTCAGTCTTGGTGGTTGCGGCTGACTTCTTCTTCATCTTCCTCTAGAGAATCAGTAAGAGATCAGTCTTCATGGCAGCGAGAACTACAGAACCAAAGACAAAGTTAGCTTGCAATACTAAGGTGAAAAGATAAAAAAATAGGAGAAGCTTATCCTGGGGGTCGGTCGGGCTCAGACCGACCTTAATCAGAGCCTCCTCGGACAATAGCTCATGCAAGGCAGGGATGCCGGATCAAAATTCTAGAAGCCTATCCAAGGCCTTTTAGCCATCATTGGACGTCCTCGGGAGCCGATTCATATCTCTTTGAGGTCCCTCCTCATGGTATCAAAACCCCATGGTTGCTTGAAGTGAATGAAGAAAAACCTCCCTTTCCATCCATAGATGGAAGAGGAAATACCTCAGAGCAGTTGATGGTCTTTCTGAAAAGAAAATTACAGCCAGTTATTGTCTCGAGAATGCCTCTTCAGGGTGAAACAACCTGGAAAAAGGGACACCGAGGCTGGGATGCTCTGAATGAAACAAAGAGAAAGGAAACCAACTAAGACATGGCAAGAGTTTGGCACCAATTGGGTTGGGACAAGGTGGTAAGGTCTCATCAATTGCACAAAGAAAGGGTAGAGAGAAAATCTTAGAATGAAGAAGAAAAAGACAAGAAAGGATCGAGCAGCTCAGAATTGTAGACGTGGACACTCGAGCACCACACGGGAGCCTACTTGAGCAGTTGAAAAAAGGAGCAAGAGAGGTGAGAAGTGGAAGCTGAAGGTTGGGAACCCCCTTATATAGAGTCGCGAACTACCCTGATTAAAGCGTCGATTTAACTATTGGGGTAGCTTACACCATTTGTCAGCTTGGGACACGGCACGGTGAATTGCCAAGATCGTTGTAGTAATGACGCCTCGAGAAAAATCCTACATTGATAATACCTCGAGACAACCCAGATATGAGGATGCTTCGAAAAGACAGATTGACGTATTTATTGCCCATGATGAATGTCTCATCCTCAATCGAAGTAACGACTTGACTTTCATTGCCCAAACTAGAAGGCAATTCAGCCTCGAAAGTACGGAGCATGTGTTGAAAAAAAATATTAGACATCTCGACCTCAGGCCAGACCTACCCCTTGATCTCGTACATAAGCCGAGAAGAACAACCTCGGCCCCAGCCGAGCAGCCGATCGGCCGAAGTGAGCTACCTCTGCCCTGCTCGAGGAGCCAATCAACTAAGAAACTATCGATCGAAAAGAACAATCAGCACGTCGACAAGGGTTGACATTTTCAACAATCGACAGCTCTAGCTACCCACTGCCCATGCAGACTGGCTCCTATGCTTCGGTTGTACTATCGACCATTAGGTGGTCATCATTGCACACCATGTCAGGCTAGGTAACGATAAAGTGAGAACCCCTATATAAGGAGGCAGCTCGGAGGACCTTAGGTACACATGCAATATTACTCACAGAGACCATACTATGTTGAATTCTCTCTCTTCTATGTTGTTGCTTTCTTATTCTGACTTAGGCATCAGAGGGTCCCCCGCCAAAAACTCTCCCTAAAGATGATATTTTGCAGGCCACATTCGGAGGAGATCCACCCTCCACACCTCGTCCACCTGCTCAGCTCGTCTCTAACTGACCTCCGTGTCGTCCGAGCTGCACTCCGACCTCAGCTCGGATTCGGTAGCAACATATTGGCGCAAAAGAAAAGGCATTGCTCCAGCAACATCAACATCTAATAAAGGGAGAGATAACCGGCATGATGTTACGAGGAGCCCATAACGCATCATGTGCTTTACAACGCTGCGCTTCCAACCTCCCAAGGGTCATTGCAAAGCCTAGAACCCACTCTATTGGAATAACCCACCACGCCTGTGGACAATGAGCAGTTCAACCTACTCACTCAACAGATGCAAGCACTGATCGTGGAAGCCCAAGGCTTGTTTATTATATATTATTTTATTATTTTTTAGTATTGATACAAATGTTCATGGTCATCCTGCCTGTGGAGGCCAAACATCGAGGGAAAGAGATGGATAATCTTTTGTCAGTTAGTGACTGATTGCTTTCTAGTACGTACAATCACATTGTTTTTCCTTAAAGTATAACTTATAATATAACTATTTTTTATTTTTGTGTTTGTTGAAGTGGTTAGCTTACAAAGCCGCTCAATAGATACATATGGAAGAAATATTGGACACTTCAGTCTCGAATCGGATCGACCTCCTTGACCTCGGTATAAACTGAGGTGGACAACCTTGGCCCCAATCGAAGAGCCAATCAGCCGAGGAGTCGATCAGCATGTGCCAATTAAGGCTGAGAGTTTGGCAATCTGTTGTTGTGAAAGCACTGCCCTCGGCATGCAATCAGCACCGTATGCCGCCCATGCGGAAAGATGCCCACATCGTAAACGTACGACAGGACATTAACACACGTCACATTAGCTTGGATGATGACAAAATAGACTACCCTGTATAAAGGGATAGTCTGGGATCCTCGGATATGCAATATTATGTGATTTTTATTTAGAGAGAATTCTCTCTGCTAATATTTCTCCCTTCCATATTATTGCCTCTTTATTCTAACTTAGGTATCGGAGGCTCACCCGCCGCAAACTCTTCGGCAAGCCAATTTCTTGTATGCCATTCGCGGAGGAAGTCAGCTTCCTCACACCTTGGCCGCCTCATTTAGCTTAGCTCCTGCCGACCTTAGGGTCCGCGGAGCTGCGTTTTGACCTTGGTCCAGGATTCTGCGGCAATGGATACAATCAATTATATTAAGTCACCAAAATATCTCGAAAACGTCTTGATACAGCAAAAGAAGTGTCTCACAATCCTGAAGCCGTATACTCTAGAAGCAATCCAATCATAATACCATTTTGATTTTTCTGCAAAATAGAGCAAATGGATGGATCCACCCCATATTCTAATACACCACTCTAACCTGGCCCATGTTGATAGACAAAGACAACGGCTTTATCAGAAAAGCAAGTTAGTTGGAGTTTCTTGATTTTAGACCTCTCCAACTCACATCAAAGCGTTCAAATATTTACTTGGAGAGCTACTATTTATATACTTTACTTTTATCATATTTGAAAAATATAAGAAAAAGGACTCAGCGGATAGATGCTTCATGCCCATTATGCAACCGAGAAGATGAGATGCTGAAACGTTATTCTTCTGTTGCTTTCGCATAATTGATAGAGTCTGGCTCATAAATATCAAAAGTCTAAATGTTTTGTGGAGTGGATACATAGGTGGTTTAAAATACTTTGGGCAAATAACAAGTAAGAGCGCAAGACATTCTCCACCAATGAAATATTCCACATATTTCGATTATAAAGGAAAAAAAAATCAACTTTGTCAAATCCGTTCAATTCGAATCTCTTAAAATATAATAATAATAATAAATATTAAAAAAATTTAAAAGCAAGATTTCAAGTCTTTTAATTTCGTCAAAAATAATTAAAACTATTGTATACAATCCTCTATATTTCTATTAGTGAGATTTAAGTCTCTAAATTCGGGTCAAATTCATAAGAAAAAAATAAGATAAAATCCTTTATCTTTTCTTCCAATCAATGTTTGCAAAATTATAGTATAAAATTTCTATTTAAATTGATAAGATATATTATTTTCCGAGTCTGAGTTATATTTCTGTTTCAGATAAAAAAGATAAAAAGTTTTCTAAATAATAAAACTTTTATATTAAGATGGAATTTATTTAAGAGCAGGTCTCTACTCTTATGTCAATTTGTTTTTCTGCCGTGTGGTCAAATTTCTCTCATATTATCTCATATTGTCTAATTTCTTATGAATTGGAAAATGAATGTATCCGAAACTTTGGCTCACAGTGAAATTCTCGATGTGACAGTTCTTGCTACCAAATTTTGTGCATATGTATCTCAAGCGGGTAAATTAGTCTATAATAAGTTTAATAATCTTTTTAGGTTACTCTAGTACAAATATAGAGAAATAGAAGTAAAATTATTCTTGTAAGTTTGAATAGATGCATAACTGATAAACTTTTCAGGCGAATTTTTTTTGCGCACCAGAAATCTTTTTCGTCCAACTCTTAATTCCCGGAGATAAGAGCCGTTACTGCCGACGGCGGCGAGAGCTTATCTCTGACGTTTTCTGTCCAACTGTTAATTCACGGATATAAGACGTTACTGCCGTCTGCCGACAGGACAACGCCTTTAAGATATTCCCCGTCTGTGACGATACCTTTGAAGATATCTCGTCTTTCAGTATACTTTCTTGTCTCGAATCGTCAAATGGAGCAATGAAACAGATTAATTTGGGTTTATCCCTCTATTTCTTCACCAATTTCACTGTATCTTAAGAGAAATAAAGAAAGCATTTCATGTCACTGGGTATGATTGGGTTATACTTTGATGTTTCAATGCATCGAAACCGGGAGAATTCCCTTCCAAATTTAATGTCACATTAACTGATAACAATTAGTAAAACTTTCCAACATGACTGAATAGACACCAATATCACCTCATCGCACAGCCCACAACAAACACCCAGAGAAAATCTCTGAAACAATAGCAATACAAAAGATTAAACTTTTACAAAATAAAGAACACTTGTAATAATCCCGTCAACTCCAGGAATCGATCGCAGAGGAAGAGGAGTCCAACAGCCGGCAATCAAAGGTAGCTGCAACTTCGGACCAGCCCACAATCTCCCCTACCTGCCAAACCAACTTGACCTGCTCGCACTCAACACCAAAAAAAAAGGCAAAAAAGAAAGGGGAAAAAAAGAAAGAAAGTGGAGGCTCACCTAAGTTTTCTTACTTGGTGATGGCGTAGATGGCGTATATGATTCCAGGGAGGTACCCGAACAGCGTCAGCACCAGGCAGAGCCAGAACTCCACCTTTTTTTTCCAAATAAAAAAAAAAAGTAAAAAAAATCAGTTTTAGGTTGCTGATACTAATATTTTTTCAGTGGGAAGAAAGGACAAAAATAATGAACAAACTATGGAGCAAAAAGTCATGTAGATTTGGAAGCAGAGGTGATGATCTCTTTTTCTCTTCTTTGTGAAAAGCAAGGAACAAAGAAAGATGAATAGAAAGTAGGAGGGCGTTACCTTGCAGCCAAACTTGAGGAAAACTCCGAGGGGAGGAAGGATGATGGCGAGAAGGATATCGATGCAGTTAACTGTCCCTTCACTCGGCATCTTCCTTTCCTTCCTTTCTTCCTTTCTTCCTTTCTTCCTTTTAATAGAAAAGAGAAAATTATAGAGAATGAGAAGAGCAAGAGTTTACAGAGAGACAGAGGAGGGGGAGAGTCAGGTGTAGGTGGGACGCCTCTTCTGTTTTTATATAGGGATAGCACATGAGACGGGTTCCTTCTCCGCGTTGCCTTCGGGAGAAAGCGGGGCCCGCCGATTCCGGGTTGCCGATTCCCCAGGGACAGCTCGGAGCCCACGCTGTTTTGCCGACTTTGCCGTTGGATTCCCCACACCCTCACAGCTTTCTCGCTGTTAGCTTATTAAGAAAGGCAAAAAGTTTCTTTCCATTAATTAAAAATTATTACAAATAAAATTTTAAATTTCATGGGACCCGCCCTGATGGTGGTCGCGATCATTCAGCTGGGTATATAATATATTTCTTCATCTTTCTTTCTAACTTTTTTTTTTTTTCTTTTTTTTTTTTTTTCTTTCCATATAGGAGGACGGCGACAACACCTCCAATCCCATTATTGGACTTAAAATCTTAATCACAAAAGAAGTAAAATATTGTCAGCTCATTACATTCAAAATAACAAGCAATAAAGTTCCTACCTTGGTCAACTAACTGGCCAATCATGTGATTGGTAGGATAAGGACGGTGCAATATAAACCATCCAATTTTGAAAAATCTGTGACGGCTAATATATATCCACTTTACCATACACCCTAGTTGATGTCAATTGTTGAATGATTTTTTCCTTTGAACTTTGAAATCTCACAATGGATTGCTATGTTGTCCTCACGAAATCCTGCCACGAATCCCAAGTTATACCTTTGGCATGTCATCTAAGAAACCTTTAAATAACTAACATATCACCCATGTATGATATGATTTTCTTTTAACTATTTTTGAAACGTAAGTAGAAACTCTCGTTATTAATACTAGCCTATATAGTGCATCGGATACACGATTTTATTCCTTTTTTTAAAACTATTTTTAAAATATAATAAAACAATTTAATAAATTATTATCGATAAATATTAAATGGCTAATTTTTTGTTTCATATTAAGCAATGAAATTTCATAAGGCTTGGGTAGAAACTTCTATCAATAATATAGGCTTTGACATTATCAATGGAGAACTTTGCAGAAGGGCCTTTATTCAGAAACTCTGGTCATAAACATCAACATCAATAGTCATATTTGCGTAGTACAATTTTTTCTCATTTTTCAAAATTATTTTGAAATGACACTATAATAAATTAGAGAATTAGCGACACACTTTTATCAGCAGATATTAAAAACAGCTACTATAAGATGCTTTGACAGCGTTTATAAAAGATGGCCTAGTATAATGGTTTGTATATTTTTCCCATGGTGAAAGTCTGTTACTCCAGTGGTTCTAATATTCTCACTAGCCAAAAGACTCTCATTGTAGTTTATTTCAGCAAATTTTTTTATTATTGTTTTAATTTGTTCATAACTAACTCAGATTCTCATTCTCAGATAGATAGCCCGATAGCCTAATCGATGAATATCACAACCCTCAATCATGTCACATCTCCTCACTTCTTCTTTCTTCCTGTGTGAGGTGAGTCCTCTAAACCCTAAATAGAGATCATCCAAAACCACACCTTTAGTCTTACTTCTCCATCATCCCCGGTGAGTTTCATTGAAGATTGCTCCTCTCTGTGGAGAACCAGAAGTGGCTGAGCTCCTCTTTCGCCTAATACTTCCAAAACCCAAAAAATCACCCAAAAAACTATTCCAAGAAGAAATATAAAACTCTCAATCCTCTCTCACTTCCCTTCCCCTTTTATCCAAAAGTTTCTCATCCTTAAATCACTTAAAAAACTCCAGCTGAGCTTCTCATCCTTCCTCACTTTTGGCATTGTAGATCGTAATCTCGCTAGGAGGGCTATCTTCATCATCCTCCGATACCCTTAGTCCGGTCGGCCATCATCTAAGGTGAAGTTTATATTTCATACTTCATTAACTCTGCTTCATAGTATATTAAAGCTCATCAAAGAGGAGGAAGCATATACAGTAATATTAGTGGAGTAGACAATTAACACTATTCCCCTAATTTTATCCCCTCAATCCCTCTCCAAGCCTTCCAAAATTGGATTTAGTTTTATTCCATAGTTTGATGTCTCTTAGATCTTTTGTACATCATTCTTGATATTCAAAATTGAATAATTTTGCATGCTAAACCTAAAATTGAAGTTGAAATACTAGTTAACTAGATAGATCTGAAATTGAAAGTGAGTTCTACGTCTCTAATATTTTGGATGCCTCTCTTGATTTTGGTTTCATATGTTTACTTGATTCGATTATGGTTCTTCACTGCCAAATTTTTTTTTTGGCTTCAGATATTGCTCTCCTTTTTTTTTTTTAAACTTAGTCCGCCAATGTTTTTATTATATTCTGCCCTTAGATGGCAACTTAAATTTTGATATTGTAATAGTACTGCTTATCTTCTATCGCAAGTGGCACTTTTCTTGGGTTTGATAGTATTAGTGTTTGAAAACAATGGTTTTTTGAACTTGTTAATATATTTTTTGAACTTGTTCATGTATCTTTTTTTAAGTTGTGGACCGATGTTATGGTTTTTTGGTAGGATTGGATGCTATATTTTCTCATGTGTTTACTTTTTTGACACTTATATGAATTTAACAATTGTTTGAGTCAAATTTACTATGGAAAAGCATGATATGATTTGTAACCAATGTGTTGTTAACAAAAGCACAATGATGTAGAATTATTAGTTGGAAAGAGAATAATCAAAAATAAAGTAATTCAAATAGCATGGACTAGGTGCCTTGATCTTTAAGGACTTTCGCTATCGTAACACTACACTTTCAAAAACAAGACGATAGCTTTGTTGGACAAGCAAAGAACCACTGATGAAGTTTCTCCTAACAACTGGAACATGTTGGACGCCATGCAGGGATAAAACTTTTTTAGAGATAAGCATTAAGTCCACACATCCCACGCCTAGCACACGCGCCTCTGAGCTATTTGCCATGATCACAACTCCTCTACTTGAGACCTGGTAAGAAGAAAATTAGGAGCGATCCGAACAAATATGAATACCAGCTCCGGTATCAATTCAACAATCAAGTGCTTGTAATGTCATGTTAACTTCAGGAGTGAAGAAAACAGACCTGAAAGCTGTCTCAGAGGAGCCAGCGCTGGAAGTCACCATGTTGACTTGAGCACTGGTTGTGTGTGGACCCTTCTTCTTAGATTGA
>JAOXJJ010000718.1:8113-19110 GCA_025769935.1 Phoenix roebelenii | reverse complement strand
ATGAAATATATTTTTCTATTTATATGCATTCTCAGCATGGCTATGATCTGTTCTGTTCTGTTCTGGCCCCGCCAATGTGGATTATACGTTGGACCTATCGACTTGTATTCTGTGAGGAACCGATTTCGACACCGCGCCACCGATGATTAGAATAGTAGTTTCTGGACACCGTTTCCACCGGTGACTAATAATAATGATTTCTGGTACTCTGTGCAACCCATGCCACTGGGTTACGTGGCCGTAGCCTATCATGTTGAGATTCTGATATCATGATTTTTTGGAAAAATGATAATAAGTTTTGAAAATAGTAAAATAATGTTATTCATGATTTATTTCAGTTGTTATCCTATGTTTTGATCCGATATGCTCTAACCCCACTTTGGGGTATTTTGTTGCTTACTGGGCTAGTGTAGCTTATTATTTTATTTTCTCTATTTTTCAGATCCAGAGGCTTGATCGCATGGGATTGGGGAGTGCGATAGATTTTCCGATGATTTTTCAGTTATTGGTATTTTAATTAGTTTAGTTTGTTCATTTGAATTATGTTAGCAAATGTTATTTTGGAACTCTATAAGACCGCTTTTGAGTAATTTAAATAATTATATCATCTTTAAATAATTGTGATCGCTTTGATATGATATGCTGCCTTGCACATTTGTGCGGTCCGCCGTGCGGGCGTGCGGCGTCTGCCGCGCCTCGGGCTCGGGGCTTGACAAGGAGTCCAAATGGAGGTATAATAAACCTCTTGGAGGTATAATAAACCTCTTGAGGAGTCCAAATTATTACTTTTATTTAGATTTTTTTCTAATTTTTTGTATCCCGAAAGAGATGAAATTGAAGGGTATATATAATTTTTTTCTAATTTTTCGATTTTTTTGCGGATGCGTCCGCGGTAAATTTGCGGAGTGGTTTTCAAGCGTGTAAATCCAAGAGGGTGTTTCCTTTTTTTTTTCATACGCGCACGCGGAGGCCAAAGGGGGGTTGGCACACGTCCTCGGAATGCGGACGCGGCCATTGCACCTTTATTTTCCAAAATCCACGGAATGTGCCCACTGGCAATCGCTGGAAATAGCGCACGCGGCCCAAAAATTACCGCGTGCGCATTTAATTTTTCCAACAGTTGTATATCTCAGTTTATGATATGTAATCAATAAAAAGAAAAAGAATTTAAACTCTACTTTTGTAATTCTTCTATCTTCTTATAATTTGTTTTGAAAGATTCAAATTGAGCAGGTGGAGAAAAATCTTCTTTCTTCCGATTAGATTATGCCAAGAGCTAGAAACTTGACTTCATTATGCTATTGCGCGCATATGTCTCTTGGCGAGGTTGGAGAGGTACTTCTTGGTATCAGAGATATGATTCTTTTTGTTTGAACCAGTGATGCTCCTTGTACACACCCTCCGTGATCTCCTCTACGGGAGGATTTGATTGGGGCAACAGAGCGAGAGGCACTACTGCTTTTACTTTGTTTTCCCTTTAATTTAAAATATATTAGATGGGTTCTTTTAATGGAGATAGACGGCTTGCTTTTGTTCAAAAGGATGGGCTTTTAGTAATATAGATTGGTCATGTTCCAAAGATACTAGTATGATGCGTTATTGTTTTATACTAATATGATGAGTTAGCAAATTAGGAAAAAAATTGCTTATTTTTTTCTATTTTACTAACATGATGAGCTATTAGTGATCCGATCAACAGTTCGATGGGTCGAGCTAATTATCTCTCTTAGTGGTAGGAGGTTTTCTTTGGCTCCGAGCTACATCTAAATTTCCAACGCGGCCAGGCCCGCAGGAGATGACAAAGTTTGTGTTTACCTTTGCTTATATTTGTCTTTTATAAAGCCCAAGCCAGAAGGTTAAAAAAAAAAAAGTGCTTCAAAAGTAACGAAGAGGCGTGAATGCTCCTAGCAAAAAAAAAAAAAGGCGTGGATAGTGACGGCTCCTCCTCGCTTGCCGCGCTCACGCATTGTGTCAGGGCTCGGTTCCTTGTCCCTGAACAAAACTCCAAGTTATCGCCTGCGTCGTCGGTCGGGCGGACCAAGCTGCCTGTCCAATAATTTCTGACAGCACAGCCGGTAATGGCCTGTCTTTGCAAAAGCTCGCGTTGAAACGTGGCAGTCTGGGATTTGAGACTGGCTGCAAGTAATTTTTCCTCGCAAGCTTAGATTGAGAATTTTTCACGTATCACTTTTTTTGTGCTGTAGATTTAGTTTTGTCACGTTGAGAAAAAAAAACAGAGAAAAATAAAACTTGATTCGTACGTGGGTGAGTCAACTCAACTTTTCGGTTTGGGCTCTTCTTCCACGTGGGAGCCAAATGATTCTCTTGTGTTGGACACGTGGTTCGAAGTTGATCATGGCTTAGAACAACGGCTGTTTTAATATTAATTAAGGCCATATTTCGTTAAAAGATGCTTGGCTCCGGTTTAGAAATACCAATAAAAATGTACAAATATTTAGTTAGGAGAAGCTCCATTTTTATTCCAATTTAAAGAAAAAAATAGGAAGCTTAAAATTTTCAAAACTCAATTCAGATTCTTCCCTAATGTTCAAATTCTAAAAAGATTCCGATTCTAATCCCATTCACAAACTAAACACATTGAAAAAGATGGCTATTTCGGATTGTATTTCAATTCATTCCAATTTTGATTCTGATCACAAACTAAATGCATCCTAAATAGAATCCTAAGAACCTTCCACTTACTAGCTTGATTTGCAAATGTCTTCAGCAGTTTACAATGGTTTAGAGAAGTTCATTGACACAAATTTATAATAAAAATTTAGTTAGATGGTATTTGATTGTTATTATATTATAATTAATAGTGGTTTTATGATAAAAATAATTTTTGGTCATTATTTAGCATTTGCATTATTTAACTAAATAAAATAATAATTTTATTTTTACTAGTTATATAACAACAAGTCTAGATGTAAGAGTTGAAGTAGGAGACGAAAAAAAAATGATAAAGCCTTATTCGACTTAAAGTAGAAAATCAAAAAAAGGATATATCCTTGTTCGACTTGGAATAGGAGACAGATTTCTCCTCTATCCCGATTTCCAACATAAATTAAAAAACCTAACTTCAAACAGCTATTTAAAGACGTACACACTCTTTTAACGACTATTTAAAGACTTACACACTCTTTCGCCTCACCGCCTATAGGTTTTGTCGATCACTACTATTAGATCACCGTTGGTTCCTTCTCCTTTTTTTTGACTTCTAATGGTCTTGGCTCACGATGCTCACCGAAGATTTCAGTTGAGCGCTCGCCAAAGTTTTAGATCAAAAATAATTGTTGAAATTATTTAGACCTATAGTTTGATTTTGCTAGCAAGATAAGTAATAATCTACCATTTCTAGATTATTTATTTATATAATATTATTTTTATATCAAATAAATTGTTAATCTATTTATATGTGATTTATGAATTTCATAAAAAGGTATTTTGAATGAAAAATAGATATATAATTTGAAATAATATTTTTTGGATAATTATTATATTATTTACTGATCTTACATCATATATGTATATTTTGATTAGATTATGATATATATTATTTTTTTAAAAAAATTGGATATGTATTGGATTTGAACTCTCACTCTGACTATATACTGGATCTTGCCAATTGAGGCTATGCATTGACACTCTAACTATTATTAAACTCATTGATTCTATTTCTCGCCTCGCTATAGAGTATAAATGTGGTATTCTAGCCTACTCCGCAAGGTATAAGTGGATATTTTGACCCACTCTATAGAATATAAGTAAAGTTCTGGCCTTTCCACAAAATATAAGTGCGGCAATAGTTAAAGACTGTTGAGTTGAATATGATTTATTTTGAATCGGATTTATGATTACATATATGAATATTTAAAAGATATGGATTTTAATATATTTATATTTTAAAACAAAATTGGTTATATCTTTACACAGGTTTGTGGTAATTAGTATTTTACTATTGTATCATATGTTATTACATAAATTATCTATTTAATGTATTCATTACTTGGCTGTCTAGCTCATTATACAATTTCTTACTATTGTTATAGATCTAAATAATTAGCTTGACTCGGAGATTTATTATTGAGAGCAAATAGAGACAAAATTTTGACATCCTTATTTATACTAGATTTTATTTTAGAGTTGATGCAATATATCTTTAAATATTGTTGATTCTATGATGCATTAAAATTTGATTCTAGTAATTTAAATTAAAGTTTGAACATTGCTTATTTAAATTTATTCCGTTTCTTATATATGATATTATGTTGAAATGCATTATATGCTTGTGGGAAGAGTTTTCTATGAGTATGTGGCAGTTGCCGCAACCCCTGTCTCATGAACTCGGGTCGGAGCATGAAAAGTTAAAACAAAACTCTTGTTCAATAAATAGTGATTTAAAGAATACTCTCTTCTTCCATAAGTATCCTTTATATCTTTACATAATGGTAATGAAAATGGTAAGAGGTCTAGCCCTGATGCTAATTATTTCCTCTTCATAGTTAACATGCTACATGTCTTGAGGTGATTAGTATTGTACCACAATTTAGACCAAATGTGAACCACACCAATCCTGTGCATTGAGCAAATTCAATAGTTTGCCAAGGCTAACGTGGTACTAATGCATTCAATAGTTTTCTTAGATAACTAAACTGGGTGAAGCTTGGCTACAAATTGCTGCCAAGGCAAGATCAAACCCCAATTTCTTGTATAAGTTCACACTGGACTTTACTATCTAAGCTAGTAATCACCCTTGTTGATAATTTAAAAGTTATTGTCATATTTATTTTCAAATGATCCTCATCCGTATATAGATTATTAGGGTTTTTTGCATACGCACGCACCCTAGAAGATAGGATTTACTACAATAACTAAAATCACGTGCGCGCGCGTGCGCACACATATATATGTATAAATATGATGGAAAGAATATTAGTCATCCTGAACTTAGACTATCTTGATCTTTCAAGCCTCGACCTCAGCCGAGGTGAATAACTTCGGTATAGACCAATGTCTTATTCTGGTCGAACCAGCCATAGGGCAATGCTAAAATTCATTAAAGGAGTTGCATTTATGGTCTCGACAACGGTCGGCCCAACTCAGCCATAAATGTACAAGCAACATAATTAACGTCATGGATCCGTTATTGTGCAATTATCGTGCCTCCCAACAAATAAGGTAATGGATACTCACCCCTACCTATATAAATAGGTGATCAGGGACCCTTAGGTTGGCACGCTCGAGCATTTTCTCTCTCTCAAGCACTCTTCCATTCTCATTCTATTTTTTTTTCCACTATTTCTCTAAATCTCCACCAACTTAAGCATCGAAGGGTCCCCCATCGAAAATCTTTCGGCGGGTCAACTTCTTTGCAAGTTGATTTTATTGCAGTGGTGTGGAGCTAACGGTGTTTTGAAACTGTTCTTTGACTCTTGACTAACCTACCTTCCTCATCGGTTTCGGCTGACCTTAGCACACCTCAATTTCGGCTGATCTAAGCACACCTCAAGCAGTGATTGAACTCAACTCAAATTCTAGCAGCAACACTATATATATATATATATAATTATATATAATAGAGGAGTCGATTGAAGTAGCAAAGCATCGGTTGCTTCCACTTGTTGTCTTCTTTAGCTGACTGACAAGGAATCTCTCTTATCTTCTTATACACACACACACACATATGTTGTTTTATTTTATTCTTGCAACAATTTCCATTCCATTCAGTTTTGAGCTAACAAGTAAACATACTACGTGCAAAATAACTTTATCACCATTATGCTTCAATAATTCTAAGAAAAATATTTAAAATATAAAATTGGAGATCAAAAATTTCTAAAGAATATTGACACAAAAGTATAATATTGTCGTTTCAAACTTTAGAGACCATGTGTCGACATCATCAACCCAAAATTTAATGGAGAGGCAGCATTGCATAGAATGATAAAATGAGGAACATACTTTTGATGAAAGAAAATGAGGAAAATGTAGGTACACAAACAAAAATTTCTTAACAAATAAAAATAAGAATAGCCATATTTATAGTGGTTTTGATGAGATCCATTAAAATAGAATCAAGATGAATAGTGGTTTTGATGAGATCCATTAAAATTGAATCAAGGTCTCAATAACCATGTCGGCAGAGGGTGGAACAGTCGATTAAGTGGTCAACTTGAGCACGCGACGATAACTCCACATGAGGATACGTGTCCGAGGTGGCAACGTTTTGGTGAGGAAGCCTCCTACATTAAGTTATTCTTTTTTTCTCGAGTACACCCGAGGCAACCGGACCATCGCCCACGTAACATTTCCTAATTAAG
Source organism: Phoenix roebelenii (assembly GCA_025769935.1). Taxonomy (NCBI): domain Eukaryota; kingdom Viridiplantae; phylum Streptophyta; class Magnoliopsida; order Arecales; family Arecaceae; genus Phoenix; species Phoenix roebelenii. The sequence goes on along the minus strand of JAOXJJ010000718.1, from coordinate 12,787 downwards.
GAAAATGCATGTGGCAGCTGGATATGTGGCTGTGAACGAAACAAATGCATGGCGCATGTGAGAGGTTGACCTCAGTTATTTTTGGACGCAGGATATGTTTAGACGAAAGGAAAAACTACGTGTTGCTTCTTGTTTGGAGGAATGGGGAGACGAGTAGTCATGTGGCAGCTGGACATGTAGTCGTTGTTCAGAGGATTCATTCCATTGTGCCGTAAATGATCACGGAGCTGCCAGGGCTGACCTCATGGATGCATGGATTCGACTCATATTATACGTTTCTCAAGAAATATTTTATGTTAATAAACTTTAAAAAGTTTGATTTTAGTATACTTTTTTTTTTGAGAATCTTTAATATTATTAGCAAAGTTAATAGTTAGAGTTATTTGAGTCATTATAAAATCAGAATTTTTTCACATCATAAAAGAGAAAAAAAAGGTTCTCTTTTCTACTTATAAATACCTCATTAGGATTCATATTGTAATCATTCTTGAGTTTATTGATTAGTAAAATTTTACATGAGGTTATTCTTTTCTCTATTCTCACTCTCTCCTCACTTTTGGTGGATTTCTAGTGTTTATAAGTGAGAACATGAGAGTTGAATCCAAGAAGTGCCCGACCAAGATAATGAATTTGGCCTTCGAAGAGAGACCTATTGCATCTCCTCCAACAATCATCCACATGTTGGAAACTATTCGATGTGTGGATTTACTGTTGTTGCTATTCAGGCTCCAACATCTCGTACCATATAGACATGTTGGCCCTCTTTTCTGCCCTATTTCAGGTATGCTAGGAAACTCGATTGGTTTGCAGGGGTTGAGAAGTTTTAGGGGCACTAGATGATGTGTATACGGTATGTCGTCAGTGTTAGATCAGCTGCAAGGATGATGATCCGAAGAAAAAATAAAAAGTAGCGTAGGTTCAGATACCTTAGCCTTCAAAAATTTTTGCCACCATTATACTATCGTTTGAAGGAGATAGATTCGAATAAGAACATAGTGCAGGGCTATGGTGGAAAGGTTGAAGTGTAGGGCTAAAATAAGGGTGTAGCGAAAAGCTATGGTAAAGGATGTTGTACGGAACTACAATAAGAGGTGTAGCATGAAGATACTGCAGAAGAACTAAGTTACACTTACTCTTAGAATAAACAATAAAGATAAAAATAATAAAAATGAATTGGATTGATTAATTGTCGAAGGGTCCTTAATTTAGAGTACAATTCTAATACTTGTACTACTACATGATAACTATCCTACAACTGTCCAATCTTGATGGTCACCATCTACGTCCTCCATCCTTAGTGGTTTTGGAAACTAACGCCAATTGCCTTCTACATACATGATCATCATGAGCTACTAATTGTCAGATCAATACTAGTATTTATCAATCTTGATCCATCATTCATTCTCTTTAGCCTTTTTTCTACGAAGCTCATGTTGGCCTTCTTCCTTGAACATTCTATAGTGAAACCTTCTGCAACTTAGAACACCCTTGAGAGGGATCATTATTTTTTTATAATCGACCACAACAACCTTATATACTTAGCCTGCTATGATTTGAATTCTTTTTCTTTTTGTCTGCATTCTATACTTGGAGGAATCTCACAATCGAACACCACCATGCTTGGCAAGGATCAAATGACTTTTATTTGTTTGTCTTTGCCCAACTAGGTCCATGTGGTACCTGCTTATAATTGGCTCTTTCTGAGTCGTCGAGATGTGGTATAAATAATACCCCCCACATCTCGTTAGCCGATGATCAAAAGGATAACAAGATATCTATCATCTTCTTCTTGATGAAGGAGAAACCAGATTAGTATGATCATGGTTGATTGTTATTATATGATCGAAGTATCATTCTTATCCTCAAAAATCCTCATGGATCCTTTCTCTTCTGCCACTTGTCTTGCTTCATGGGATAATCTTGGGTATTGTAATGGTCTACATATTATTCAAAAGGATATTTCATATCCATGGAGATCTAGTGTTATCCTCTACATCAATGCGAAGAGATTGATCTTCAAGTAAGGCATGCCACTTCTCTATAAATAAGCCTCACATCATTCTCTTTGGCACTCACCCTTCTTTCTCCTAATTACCTATGCCTCTCCTTGACTTTATTTTGTCTATCATAGTGAGCAGCATTGAATATTGGCTAGAACAATATATTTGTTGTGACTCACTGACTTTCGATTGGTTTGCTGAATTAGAATACTATCATAAATTGGAATATCATTCTGAATGAGTAGCATTGCCAAATTGAAATACATCACCAACAACCTGCCATTTTGTTCTGGGCTTCTAGGTCGGCAGGTCGCCACCTTTCTAACTGCACTTTAGCTATCCTACTCACCATCCATGGGTTGATTTTGGTGGACCTCTTCCTTTTACCACTTTTATCTATTGGATCTACATCCAAGACTTGAGCTTCCTGCACTCGATCCACCTCCTCTACAATTGATGATGAAGTGTGGTCAGGGGATCTGGAGTTCGAGCGAATTGTCGATGGTGAAGGATTATATTAACCTAGATCAAGAGTGAAGTCGGTTCCTTGAGAGTATTAGACCATTCAACCTTATATTCATGCTTGTAATTGTATTTAGCTGAAAGAAATAAATTGCAAGGCTATTTGAATTTGTACATTTTCTCACGTATCTCTTAATATGAGATGCAACCATCATGCAAACTTTATTATACTATATATATATACATACATACATACATACATACATACATACATACATACATACATACATACATACATACATACATACATACATTCCACTTCTAGTTTAAATGAACCATCTATGGAAAGGATTACCTGATGAAGTACTAACTCACCTATAATTTACATGTGGGTCTCCAATTATGCATACCATTGGATACCAGGCCGAATTGATCTTGGCATTGTCATGTTGCCCTCCAGCATAGAACTTCCATACATGAGATTTCTAGGTAAGGTGCAACTTTCTTTCTTGGTGTAGTTACCCCCTAGCCTTTGTGACCGCAAAACCTCTACGTTGCCATCTATTTAGGAAGAAATGATTGGTACTTTTGACACAAGTATGTAACTCAATCTATTTACAATTTTCTTGTTTTTCGTGATTACCTCCTTGGCCATGTAATTAGAAGGCTATCGCATTTTCATCCATTCATAAGAGGATGGCTAAGTACCTTGATCCGAAAAAAGCTGGATCTAGCACATGGCTAGGATTAGAAAAAGATTGAGAAAGCAAGATAAAACTTACTCTACCGTCAATTCAAAAGGCGATAAACCCCTTCATAGTATCAATAAATGGATCAAAGAAGGAGGCTCTATCTATGTCATCGTATTTAAGGGAAGAAGGTTGCGCCCACCCCTGATTGAAGAATGAAGAAGCCAACCTAGTAGACTTTAAGACTGGTTGCCTTGCAATTAGTATATAAAAGAGAAATTCAATGTATTCGACACATTGCTCCTCAAGGCTTCCATTTCTGCTTGATCCAAACCTTCTTAGGGAATTTCTTTGCTTTATTAACTTCAATATTAACCTTGTCAAACATGAGATGAGATTTGGTATAAGTCTATTGCCCTTATAGAGTGCCTTACCATTAGCACTACTAATCCTTCCTATCATATTGGGTAATAGGCTAAAAACTTCTAAGGACACCTTACATTTTTCGACCATACTTTCTTGGCCTGCTGAGATTAAGTTATTGAGAACCTCAGTACTCTATTCCATAGATTGATAGGTTGTTTCACCATGCCCAGTCTCTTGATCCAGTCAATTCTACAAAAATTTGCATTGTAGCATACTATGGTTGGTGACTCTAGTTTTTAGCAACAGAATTAAGTTTCTCTACTTGCCGTGTTGTTGATTCCTAAGTCCTCTTGTTTCGCACCTCTAACAGATTCAATATTACAGTTGTTTGGAAATAGATCGTTTTCAACTGGTTGCTCTTTTGTTCCTCTAGGCAGAACTGAAGTTGCACAGGTATATCCTAAAGAAGATTAACTAGCAGAGGAGTTATTATCAGGCGAGCTTTCCTTGTCTCCTCATTGCTTTATTCAGCCTACTACTAGCTGAATTTTTTATCTTTCGGCCTATCCTCCATACTTAGAGGAATCTCACAATTGAACTTCTTCAAGCTTGGAAAGGATAATATGACTTAGACCTATTTTTCCTTGCCTAACTTGGTGCACATGGTGTTTGCTTATCGCTCTATTTGAGTTGTTAAGATGCAGTCTAAATAGGATCCTAGTGGAGTTTCTACTTTGTGACAATCGGTTCTGCTAACAACCTCTTTATTTTCTTCTTTCTTCATGAGTTCAGCACCTCCTGTCACCAATTTGAATCTTATAGTGGGACTTTTTGATACTTTTTATATGGATGTGTTGTCCAAGGTGACAACCCAAGAGGGGGGGTGAATTGGATTTTCTAAATATTATGTTTCTTAATTTTTACTTTGAATTGAATGCAGCTGGATGATAAGATGTTACTTACTTAAGCTCTAGGCAATTACAAGTAAAGCAGTGAAAAATTAAGCTAGAGCGATTATATTATGGGTTTAGGGTGCAATTGATCTAAAATTAACTTATAGTTGTATGATCAATTTTTATATATGTGAATGGTAAGAATGGAGTGGAAGCTATGCAAGTTCTAAACAATCACTTATAAATCAATAGGAAACAAAGCTA
>JAOXJJ010000717.1:56940-102061 GCA_025769935.1 Phoenix roebelenii | reverse complement strand
TCAACCAAACATGCCAAAAGTACTTTCCTAGGCATCCTCTTCCTAGGAATTTGTTTCCCAGGAATCATATTTCTAGGAGGGAAAATGCTTCCCGCAAACCAAACGAGCCCGTAATGGCTAGTGATCGTTCCAAGAGTTAATTCTTTCAAATTAGCACTACATGTAAAGAAATCAAACAATATTTTAATATTAATTATATATAATTGTGAATGAATGCGTCTTTGATTGAAAGAACTTAAAATTCCTTTCTGATTCATCAGCTAAAGTTCAAAATCCCATTTCTTTTCAACTTCTAACTTGAGGCCTTAATCCACCTGCAGCACATCAGTCTGTGCTTGAGTGCTTCAGTTCTCAGTTCTAGACAGCTGAGGGTGGGGTTACATGTCATTGTACGACGATCGTAGAGCAAGGACCCCCCACCCCGCCTCTCTCTCTCTCATTTTTTTTATTTGGTAAGACGACCACCTCTCTCTCGTGCGCATATACATATGGACATATATATATATATATAGGGGATTGATAACCTACTCTCCACGTTATTAATCTACCAATTTTTCATTAAACAACAAAATATCTTTACTCTTTAAAACTTTAAGGATACTTTATGTCTTTTTACAATCTCACATTAGCTCACCCTTTTAACCCTCCAATTAATGCTCTCTCCCTCTCTCATACATATACATACATACATACATACATATATATATTGTTAGGGAAAAAGTGGATTGCCCCGAAGCACGTGGACACACCGCCGGCACGTGACAGCCAGGCGCCCGACCTGACCTCGAGGTGCCCGACCAGGCGTCCGACCTCGAAGCGATCTCGAGACGCCCGACCTCGAGGAGCCCAACCTCGAGGCGCCCGACTTCGGCATCCCGACCCCAGAGCCCTAGGGCCCTGCTGCCCCGGTCTTGGCCAAGTTGCCCTCGATCGACTTCAAAGAAGACCTGGTCAGAGAACGAGATTTTCGGTTTACTCAACAATAAATGCGCATGACCTCCACAGATCATCGGCTTACTCAACAATAAATGTGCGTGGCCTCCACAGATCTCTGGCTTGCTCAACAATAAATGCGCATGGCCTCCACAGATATCCGGCTTACTCAACAATAAATGTGCGTGCTCTCCACCAATCTCCAGCCTACTCAAAATCTTAGGCCATCCACGGCAACTAATCTGCCCACTCAACTCCATCCGGTCACGTCACAGGTAACCCTATTTTCCTCCTATAAAAGAAGAACTCCTTCCTCTTAAAGGGTCTGGAACTTCTACTCCCGGTCCATCTCCATCTCAAAAATTAAGTCCCCCCTTCTGACTTAAGCATCGGAGGGCTGGCGCCGGAAACCCTAGCCACCGGCTTCTTGCAGGTCCTCGGAGGATGCCGCCCGCCGACGCGCCACCAAAGGAGCTCCTCCTTCTCATCCAGTAGTCGCCCCCGGGTTCAATTTTCAGCAACAGTTGGCGCTAGAGGAAGGGCCCGAGTTGCGGCCATGAAGCTAAGGAGCAAAGGAGCCTCTAACGCCTCCCGGCGTCCCGCACTAAGTCCTGGACACTCAATCTAGAACTCACCGCCAAGACCTCCAGCGGATCCGGTCCCCTAGGTCCAGCTGGAACAATTCAATATCCTGGTGTAACAAGTTTAGGCCTTAGCAGCAGCGGTCCAAGGCCTGCAACGTGTGGAGGCCTTCCCTATGCCGCCTTCACAGATCCAGGTCCAGCCAGTGCTCCCCCTTGACGGACCGACGTCCCAAGGTCAAAATTTTTATGGCTCCTCGAGGGCCAACAACAAAGAACGGTGCTGCTACCAAGGCTCAACCCGAGCGTCTCCTCAGAGAGAACCGCCAGAGAAGAGCCTAGACAGAAGGCTGCAGCTTTCGGAAGCTGAGTCAGTCCCGGGTCAACCCGCTCCGGAGTAGACTACCGTGGCAATCCCCCAGGGCGGGGAACTCGACAGGAAGGTCGAGAAGCTCGAGCGCCAGATTGAGGCGCTCCACAGCCGGAAGGCAAGGTGCGAGGGTGACTTTGAGTTCACCAGTAAGTCGGCTTTCCCCTGCCAGATTGAGAATGAACCGGTCCCACCAAGGTTCAAAATGCCCCAAGTGGAGCCCTACAGTAGAACTACCGACCCCCTCGACCACTTAGAAAGTTACTAAGCCCTTATGGCACTGCAGGGGTCCTCGGAGGCTGTGCTCTGCAAGGCCTTCCCAGCAACCCTTCAAGGAACGGCTCGACTTTGGTTCTCCGGACTAAAGCCGAGCACGGTATCCTCCTTTGAGCAACTCGGTAGGCAGTTCACCACCAACTTTACTACCAGCCGATGCCAGACGTGAGCGTCGGACTCCCTCCTTGACATCAAGCAAAAGGAGGGAGAGTCCCTCAAAGACTACCTTGATCGTTTCACTGTCGCGACCTCGGAGGTTCGCGAGCTTGACCAGTCGATAGCCATGTTAGCACTAAAAATTGGAGCTTGGTCATACAGGTTCCTCTTCTCTATCGAGAAGAATTTTCCCGCCGTCTTCACCGAGATGTTGGTCCGAGCTCGGAAGTATGCGAAGGCCGAAGAGTTTATCGCCTCCAGGCAGGGCACGACCGAGCAGGCCTCAAAGAAGCAGAAGAGACGCCGCGAGGAGCGCGTCCGCCAGAGAAGCCGATCTTCCCGCCGATATAAGAACATGCCTCTGGTAAGGAGTCCACCTCGACAGCGGGTGCAGCTTCGATCGAGATCCCCGCCACGACCGAGATCTCCACCGCGGCCACAAATGCCCCGGGGGAGGTTCGAGAGCTACACTCCCCTCAATTTACCTCGGGTAGAGATCCTTATGGAGATAGAAGGTTGAGACTATCTCCGACCTCCACCCCCGATGCGGGAGATAAGAGCTCGGTGCAACCCTAGAAAATATTGCCACTTCCACCGGAACCACGACAATGACACGGAGGAGTGCTTCCAGCTCCGAGATGAGATCGATGCACTCATTCGCCGTGGGGTACACCTTCGGTTAGCGCGGAACCAGCAGAAGGAGAGGAGGCTGGTGGAAAATGCTGCGCCGTCCGAAAATCCAAATGCCAATAGACTCATTGTCGGCACCATCAACACCATCAGAAGAGGCCCAACCGAAGGAAGCTCGGCTGGAGAACCGACCAGAAGAAGGCCCCCTCTGAAGCGTTCACGCACCCCTAAAGCAATCTCGTTCTCGGACGAGGACTTAAAAGGAGTTGAGACTCCTCATGATGACGCTGTGGTCGTCTCCATGATCATAAACAAGTTTGATGTAAAGCGTATTTTGGTTGATAATAGAAGCTAAGCAAATATTTTGTATTATGATCCAAAGAATGGGAATGATAGACGGCCAGCTCCAAAGAATGAACGCCCCATTGGTTGGATTCACCGAAGACTCAGTCCTGATGGAGGGCGAAATCGACCTGCTCATCACAGTCGGCCTCATCCCTCAAGAAAGCATCGTGAGGACAGATTTTCTTGTGGTCTGCTTGCCTTCGGTCTATAACGCCATTCTTGAACGACCAGGACTCAACGCCCTCTGAGCTGTGGTCCGACACATCACTTGCTCGTACGGTTCCCTATCGAGCACGGAGTAGGCGATGTCCGCGGGGACCAGATGACAGCTAGGCAGTGCTACATGGCGACCCTCAAAGCAAAGCAGCTGACCAAAGCACCGAGCCGAGCAGAGCAACCAGTCGAGGCACCTGCCCAGGCACCGGACCAGGTGTTGTCTATCGAAACCCTGGAAGTACTGGACAAACCCCAGAAAGAACGAGCAGAACCTGGTGGGCTCCTCATTCAAATCCCCTTGAGAAGGGACCGCCCAGAGCTAATCGTGCATATAGGCTCCGGCCTGAGCTCTCGCGAGCAGGATTGCCTAATCGAATTCCTCCAGTCCAATATGGATGTCTTCGTCTAGTCGCCCATGGATATGCCGGAAATAGATCCCGAGGTCATGGTTTACCAACTCCAGGTGAAACCAACTTGTAAGCCTGTGAGACAGAAGAAATGGAGCTCTGCGCCAGAGCGACAGCGAGCAGCGACTGAGGAGGTGGACAAACTCCTCGAGGCTAGCTTCATCCGAGAGGTCTCATACCCAGACTGGCTCGCTAACGTAGTCCTCATGAAAAAAGCTAATGGAAAATGGCGCATGTGCATGGACTACACCGACTTGAACAAAGCCTGTCTAAAGAACAGCTTTTCCCTTCCCAATATCGACCAGCTCGTCGACTCCTCCTCGGGGCACCAGCTGCTGGCCTTCATGGATGCCTTCTCGGAGTACAATTAGATCTGAATGGCTCCTGAGAATGAGGAGAAGACGGCCTTTATCACCAACAAGGGCCTCTATTGCTACAAAGTAATGCCGTTCGGGCTGAATAACGTCGGAGCGACATATCAAAGGTTGGTCAGCCAGATCTTCAAAGACCAGATAGGCCGAAACATGAAGGTCTATGTAGATGATATGCTGGTGCAAAGTCAGACGGCAGAGCACCACATCACCGATCTCAATGAAACATTCTCCACCCTCAAAAAGTACCAAATGAGACTCAACCCCACCAAGTGCGCCTTCGGAGTTACCTCGGGCAAGTTCCTCGACTTTGTGGTAACCCAACGCGGAATCGAAGCAAACCCCGAGAAAATTCGAGCACTGCAAGAAATGGTGCTACCAAAGACAGTTAAGGAGGTACAACGGCTCACCAGACGAGTTGCGTCCCTGGAAAAGTTTGTCTCCAGGTCGGCCGAACGATTCCTCCCATTCTTTAAGATCCTTAAGAGGCCAAAGGACTTCTTATGGTCCGAAGAATGCCAGCAAGCTTTCGAAGAGCTCAAATGCTATCTTGCCTCCCCCCACTTCGCACAAAGCCTCAGCAAGGCAAGCTCCTCTACCTATACTTGGTCGTCTCCCCGGTGGCGATGAGTTCGGTCCTAGTCCGAGAAGAAAACAAATCTCAAAAATCGGTGTATTACACCAGCCAGGTTCTGAGGGATGCCGAGACTCGATACTTTAAGCTGGAGAAAATGACTTATGCTATGATCACCTTGTCTCGAAGGCTCCGACCCTACTTTCAAGCTCATACCGTGGCCATACTGACCAACCAGCCCATAAAGCAAGTTCTGCAGTGGTCGGATCGCGCGGAGAGGATCGCAAAGTGGGCGATCGAGCTTGAAGAATTCGACCTCGAATACCACCCAAGGCCGGCAGTCAAGGCCCAGGTGCTCGCCGATTTTGTTGTTGAATGCACTTTTCCTGATGATCCCGAGCCTGAGCTTATACCGACAGAAGAGACCCTGGGGCTGCCATGGGTTCTACATGTAGAAGGTTCCTCGACATCGGGGGGAAGCGGCGCGGGCCTCATCCTCTCCAGTCCGGACGGGGTAATTATAGAACAAGCCCTATGCATCGAATTTCTCGCCTCGAACAATGAGGAGGAGTATGAGGCGCTTATTACCGGGCTGAAGCTGGCAAAGGAGCTGAGGGTCAGGGATTTGAAGGCTTTCAGCGACTTCCAACAGGTCGTGAACCAGATCTTGGGGGACTTCAACGCAAGAGAGCCATCAATGCAAAAGTATTTCCAAAAGATCCGAGACCTCAAAGACCAACTGTCAAAACTATCAACTTCTCGCATAAACGAGCCCCCAAAGACCACAATGCTCGAGTATCTCCAAATGTCCAGCACTGAGGAGCCCGAACCAGCTCTCTGCATTGAAACCGAGCCGAGCTGAATGATGTCCTCCCCAGTGATGAGCTCGAGGCTCGTCAAATCAGGCGCCAAGCTTCCTGATACATCTTATACGAAGGCAAGCTCTACCGCAGGTCATTCACCTCTCCCCTCATTCGATGCCTCTGCCCCTCAGAGGCAGACTATGCTATGCGAGAGGTTCACGAAGGGATCTGCGGAATCACTTGGGAGGTCGAGCACTAGCCCATAAGATTCTGCGCCAAGGATACTACTGGCCCACACTTCAAAGGACACATCGGACTTCGTCCGAAGATGTGATCGGTGTCAGCAAAATGCCAACATTCAGCACCGGCCCTTGGCCTCGCTGACCTCGATCAGTGCCCCCTAGCCATTTGCCCAATAGGGGATTGATATCTTAGGATCATTTCTCCTGACCATCGGGCAGAGAAAATTTCTAGTCGTTTCCATCGACTACTTCACCAAATGGATCGAAGCCGAACCAGTGGCCCAGATTTTCGAGCCGAAGATGCAGAATTTTGCTGGAAGTCAATAATCTGCAGATTTGGACTCCTCCACATCCTTATATCTGACAATGGCCGTCAGTTCGACAACACCCGCTTTAGGAAGTTCTGCTCTGAGCTCGACATTGACCACCGCTTCACCTCGGTCACCCACCCACGAACGAACGGAGAAACCGAGGTGACGAACTGCACTATCCTTCAGGGGCTCAAGGCTTGGCTCGATCAATCCAAAGGGCAATGGGTCGAAGATCTCTACAATGTTCTCTGAGCTTACAGGACTACATTCCGGCTTTCCATCGGCGAGACCCCCTTCAACCTGGCGTACAGAATGGAAGCTGTCATCCCCTTGGAGATCGGACTTTTCTTGCTAAGGGTAGAGAAGTACGATGCAGCCCCCAACTCATCTTGGCTCAGGAGCAACTTGGACCTCGTTGAGGAGACAAGGGAGGCCGCTCGAGTCTGCATGATGAGATACCAACAGAAAGCGGCATAGTACTACAATTCCAGAGTAAAGGCCAAGCTTTTCAAGGTGGGTGATCTCATCCTCAGGAGAGCTGAAGCTTCTCAGCCTACCGAGCAGGGGAAGCATGCCCCAAACTGGGAGGGGCCATACTGGATTGCTCGAATCCAGCGGCCCGGAGCGTACAAGTTGGAGTCTCTCGAAGGGGTCCTCATTCCTTGAAGTTGGAACTCCGAAAATATTCGGTTGAAACCCGACCAAGCTTGGATGCCCGACCAAGTTCGGATGCCCCAGCCAAGTTTATGATGTCTCGCCACTTTAACATCGAGCTCGGTCTCGATCTCCATCAAAGATCCTGACCAAGGTCGGGATGCCCCGCTGAGTCGACAACGAGCCCAAGCTCCCTCGACCTCGGAAAGCGTCGCGAGGTCGACATCGAGCCCAAGCTTCCTCGACGTCGTGCACGATCCCCCGACTAAGATCGGGATGCCCCGCTGAGTCGACAGCGAGCCCAAACTCCTTCGACCTCGGGAAGCGCCGCGGGGTCGACAGTCAGCCTAAGCTCCCTCGACCTCGTGCACGATCTCCCGACTAAGGTCGGGATGCCCTGCTGAGTCGATAGCGAGCTCAAGCTTCCTCGACCTCGGAAAGTATCGCGGGATCGATAGCGAGCCCAAGCTCCCTCGACCCCGTGCATGATCCTCCAACTAAGGTCGGGATGCCTCGCTTTGTCAACAGCAAGCCCAAGCTCCCTCGACCTCGTGCGTGATCCTCCGACTAAGGTCGGGATGCCCTGTTGAGTCGATAGCGAGCTCAAGCTTCCTCGACCTCGGAAAGCGTCGCGGGGTCGACAGCGAGCCCAAGCTCCCTCGACCTAGTGCACGATCCCTCGACCTCGGAAAGCACCGTTGAACAACGCCGAGTTGACATCGAGCCCAAGCTCTCTTGACCTCGGAAAGCATCACCGAACAATGCCGAGCCGACCGCGATCCAAGCTGACGACATCTTCGCGACATCCCCGCGACACTTCGATGACGTTCGGCTCTGCTCGACGCCCCTTATGACAATATGCCCCGATCTGAATGAAGGCACTAAAACGCTGCTACGATCGGCCTCGAAACAGAGTTGCTTACCTCAACCTGAGATGCCGAGCCCCGACGAAGCGAGAGGTATTGTTGGCGGAGGCCTGAGGGGTCGAGTCAATGTTGGCGAAGGCCTGAAGGGCCGAGTCAGTCCTGCCGCCTGCCAACATGGATGCGCTGGAGGAGTAGGGTGGGTTATACCACTAGGAGGTCCCTGAACCCACTAGCGAGGCCCTGTCGGAGTCCGAAGTCGGGCGAGTCTTGGTTGGAGTCGACTCGTGGCGCTATGGGCCCCTGCATGCGCTAGTTTAAGAAAATAAAGTTGCGCCTTCACTAAGACCTGCGGGTTTTGGTGTAATGGTAGCGCTTGATCCTGACAATTGGTATCAGAACCATAGGTCTCGAGTTCGAAACCCAGGCATCACGTTGGGGGGGGATTGTTGGCGGAGGCTTGAAAGGTCGAGTCAACGTTGGCGGAGGCCTGAAGGGCCGAGTCAACGTTGGCGGAGGCCTGAAGGGCCGAGTCAACGTTGGCGGAGGCCTGAAGGGCCGAGTCAGTCCTGCCGCCTGCTAACATGGATGTGCTGGAGGAGTAGGGTAGGTTATACCACTAGGAGGTTCCTGAACCCATTAGCGAGGCCCTGTCGGAGTCCGGAGTCGGGCGAGGCTTGGTCGGAGTTGACTTGTGGTGCTATGGGCCCCTACGTTAGTTTAAGGAAATAAAGTTGCATTGCATCTTCTCTAAGACCTACAGGTTTTGGTGTAATGGTAGCGCTTGATCCTGACAGGTATATCCTACTCGGCATTTGCATCTTCATGCTTGCTCGGTTATATTACAGAGCAGTCCCGAGTAACTCGGGATCCCCCTAACCAAGGTCAGGATGTCCCGCTCAACCAGCCGTGAGCCCGAGCTCCCCTGGCCTCGCGCATGACCCTCCGACTCAGCTCGGAGGCCAGCCTCGGCTCGGACACTTCAAACTAGTTCGAAACGGTCTACTACGACGACCCTGAGCTCTTCCTGTGGATGTCCCAGCCATGCTCGGGGATACCTAGTCGCACTGGTCATGAACTCAACTTCCGGTTCGGCCTGACCATACTTCGACAAAGTTCGAGATCAAAGAGCATCCAAGCTTCGACGGCAGCTCAAACTCGACCTACACTATTGGGCCCAAGCTCAAAGACCTAGTAAGTTCTTCTGGAAGCCGAGCCCAAGGACTCAGCAAAGTTCTGTCGAGAATTTAAAGTCCAAGTACTTGGTAGACTCCGACGGGTTCCGAGTCCGAGGAGTTAGCGAGTTTTTCTGAAGGCCGAACCCAAGGACTTGGCCGAATTCTCCGGAAGATGAGCCTAAAGGCTTAGCGGGATTCCTTCGAAGTCCGAACTCAAAAACTTGGCGAATTCCTTTGGAGTCCAATCCTAAAGCCTTAGCACAATCTTTCCAGGTGATGAGCCTGAAAGCTTGACGAGTTGTATTGGAACCTAGGTCTAAAGACTTATCCGAGCTCGAAGGCTTGATGGAATTTACCAAATAGGAGCTCAGCTCGAACAGCCAAGATTACAATCCATTCTACACAATAGAAGATGAAAAAGAAGGTTTTTCATTGATAAAAGCTCCAAGGCTAAGTACAAAATTTAGGTTCGGCCATACAATGACTGCGAGGGCCGACCTCGCTCATAAAAAGAAAGAAAGAAGAAAAAAAGACTAAGTCCTAGGGGGCAGTGGAGGGAGCAGCGTCGACTTCGATGTCGTCCACAACGATCACCTCGGAAGCTTCGGCGCGAGCCGCCTCGAGATCATCCGCAATGGCCTCAGGGGTGGCTTCGAACATCTCTTCGGCAGCGCCCCCAGCACCCTCTCCAGGGGGAGCCTCCCGATCCGCCTGCTCGGCCGCCTCAGCCTCGGCCTCGATGGCGCCCCTCTTGGCCTTAGGGCTTGCGAGCAAACTACCGATCCGGCCGTCAAAGCTCCCAGGCTAGCTCTCGCCCTCGTCCTCATCCTCAGCAATCCCCATTCTGGGCCGGATACCTTTGAGGTCAAGCTGGGGGCAGTATCGCTGCATTTGCCTCTGGAAGTTTTCGAAACCTCGAATGAACCCATCCACGGCCTCCTCATCTATCAAGTCGCGGAACTCTTCCAACTCCTGGAAGAGTTGCACCGCATCTCGGGCCTGCTCCAGAGCCCTTCTTTCTCGATCCTCGAGCTGTTCGATTTTCAGGCGGAGAACCCCCCCACATTTGTGGCCGGCGATCTTGGAGCGGGCCTCGGCCAGACGCACCTCGGAGGTGCGCAGCTCCGACCTCGCCAAGGCATGGGAGGCCCTCTTTTCTTCGAGCTGATCGACCGCCAGTCGTTGCTCAGCTTCGGCGGCCTCCATCCTCAAGATGGCCTCCCTCCGCAAGACCTCAAAGTCGGCGAGCCTTTTTTCGGCCTCCTCCTGTTGCCTTCGGCTCCTTCGAGCATTATCTTGGCACTACGACGCTATGAGCACCAGCATGTCGATCTCATGAAGGTGCTGCAAAAATAAGGAGGAAGAAGGGAGTGACGATGAGTAAAAGTCAAGGAAAAGCCAACAATCGAGGCAAAAACAAGAAGATGGCTTACTCGGATGGCAGTGCAGTAAGTTTGATCGACGAGGATGCCAGGATCGATGGCCTCGTATTTGGCCCGATCAGCTTGGAGCAATGCGCGGCGAAATACCTCGCGCGCGACATTGCTATCCGAAATACCTCGCACGCGACATTGCTATCACGAAGGGCCGAATCATCCTCGCCGGTAGGAGACTCCGGGTCATCAGACCCCCGCTCGGAGCGGTCTCCGACCCCGGACGAGCTCGGGGCGTTGGGCCTCGACGAGCTCGGCCTGCCCGAGCTCGGAGCCGTAGAATGAGACGAGCTCGAGATCCCGAGACCCCTGCTCGGCTTGGGGCCTGAGCGCCGCAGGCAGACAACCTGGCGACTCGGCCGCTAAGACATGGGAGTCGTGCAGGTAGGAACTGCAGAATCTCTCGTGCCCCTGGAAGAGCTCGAACTTGCACGTTCAGCAGGAGGAGCCCCCTTCCGGATGAATCCAGAGGTCTCGACCTCGGGGCCCCTCGCCTCGGCAGAAGCAGAAGTCGAGGCCAACCTGGCTTTCTTCCTCGGCTCGGGTGGAGCCCCACCAGCCTCGGCCGCTCTCCTCTTGTAACGTGCAAAAAGGGCCACATTGCTGGTCACCATTTGCGATATGTCTGAAAAAAGAAAAATCCCAAGTATTAGGTCGGCACCAAAAATAATGATAAAAAAAGAGAGGAGGATTAAATAGGGAGAAGGATGACAAAACAGAGAAGGAGCAGTGCAACCGCCCTTACACTCAGGGTGCGCCGAGCTCAAGCCGACGTTTATCAGGGCCTCCTCGCTCAGAAGGTCATTCAGAAGGATATCTCCTTCGAGGCCATGAAGAGCATCAAGAACCTTCTGCTCGTCTGCCGAAAGCTGAGGAAGCTTATTGACGGCCTTGAGCCGGGGCTGTCCCCATCTCGGGTCAAATCCCCACGAGCGTTCGGAGGAAAGAAAGAAAAAATTTTCCTTCCACCCACGAATGGAAGAAGGGGCACCTCGAAAGAATGGTCTACCGCCCCTAAGGGCGAAATAGAGCCATTCCCCATCCGCTGGACTGGACTTCAACATGAAGCACTGGCGGAAGACATTCATCGAGGCCGGTATCTTGATACGCCACCAGGAGCTCGTTCATAACTCGTGCATGAGGAACCAAAGATCGGCCTAGAGTGTCTCTATGTACACTTCGATCCGACCTGGAGGAGGTCTCGTCACCCGATCCTCCGATCCCGCGGGCTCAAGATAAAACCCGCGAAGAAGGAAAAATAGAGTGCGGTTAGCTCCAGCTCCTCCTCGGTCAGACAAGACCCAACATCGTCCGGACCGTGACCCATCTTCAAGAGGAAGAAAATGAAGAAAGGGAAAAAAAAGAAGGAAGAAGCAAGAAAGCAAAGACCCTCCGAGCAGACGTGAGTAGAAGACCTACTAGGGGTTCCATCGGAAACGCCGCCGACCAAAAGTAAAAGGCCAGAACAACCGTCGGGAGTCGCCTTGGAGCACCGCCGGGGAAGACTAAACAACGGCCGGAAGAAGGAAGAGAAGGAAAATGGAGGAAAGAAAGAACAACAGCGGCGGCGGCCAAATGAGGGCTCTTAGGATTAGGTCGGGGGTTTATATAGACTCCCCTGACGACCCCAATAGATGGAGCCAAATCCTACCCTCCGTCCAGATCGTGCCACATGTCGGCCTCGAAAACCAAAGCAACAAATCAATCCGAATCGACGCTTTAAAAGCAGAATCAAAGCGGCGTCCCATCGAACCTTGGGGCCTCATCATGAGCCCGTGCTTCAAAGCCGCCTCGAAAAGCAAAGGGGCGTCGCCTTGTACCCCCGAACCTCCATTAAAGGCGCCCCGAAGTGCGCGGAACGGTGAAGCAATTTAAAGCTCCCGAGCCCCACAAGCATAATAAAGGCAACTACTTTCTTCGTCCGAGCTCGTAAACAGCTCGAACTCGGAAGTCGGAGGATAGTGTTGGAAAAAAAGTGGATTGCCCCGAAGCACGTGGACACACCACCGGCACGTGACGGCCAGACGCCCAATCCGACCTCAAGGCGTCCGACCTCGAGGCGCCGACCTCGAGGCGCCCGACCTCAAGGCGCCCGACCTCAAGGCGCCCGACTTCGGCATCCCCAACCCTAGAGCCCCGGGGCCCTGCCGCCCCGGTCTCGGCCAAGTCGACCTCGATCGACTTCAAAGAAGACCCGATCAGAGAACGAGATCTCTGGCTTAGTCAACAATAAATGCGCATGGCTTTCAAAGATCTCCGGCTTACTCAACAATAAATGTCCATGGCCTCCACAGATCTCCGGCTTACTCAACAACAAATACGCATGGTCTCCACAGATATCCGACTTACTCAACAATAAATGCGCGTGCTCTCCACCGATCTCCGGCCTATTCAAAATCTCAGGCCATCCACGATAACTAATTGGCCCACTCAACTCCGTCCGGTCACGTCACAGGTAACCCTATATCCCTCCTATAAAAGAACTTCTTCCTCTTAAAGGGGGTCTGGAACTTCTACTTGATAAGTACTAAATAATGAATAAATTTATCTATTTTACATAGCACTTATTATTATTTCTATGCACATATTTTAAATGTAAATATAAAAAATGTGTTTCCCTTCATCATTGCATTTTAATAAATTATTTGGTAATTCGAGTTTGATTTAATTATTTTGGGTCGAATTCAAAGTATGTAGGCCGAGACAAACCCATCATCTGACTCATAACCATGAAGCCTGATCACGCTAGAGCACACGTGGCAGCCATCCCGAATGACACATCCCAAAGTACATGGGATTTCAAAAGTAAGAAGGATCATGAACGCCTAGATGGCGGGATTACTTTGCAAACAAACATGCATGATCCAGCATTTCCACTTATTCGTGATACAACCCACGCATCCTAGCCATCCGCATGAAATTGCCCGAGTCTCACAAAGCAGCCAGGGCCTTTCCTTCCACGTGTCCAAGCTTCTCCTTCACTCGCACATTCACAAACAAAGCTGAAATACTCTCCATGTTTTTCCTCCCATGTCCAAAGAACAAAGCCGTGTCCCTCCGCGTCCTCTTCTTTCGGATTTCCCCAGCATCCAAGCCTATCTCGTCCGTTTCCTTCCATGTCCGGGTACTCCGTGATCATCCCGATTCCATGCGCTCAAACCTCTCCGCAAAACAAGCATTCAACATCCATTCACATCTGTTCCACGTCCGCGGCCTTCTTCCACGTCCAAAGATTTCTTCCCAGCCGAATCAAGCCAACCTTCTCCGGACCACATCCATTCACATCTCCTCCACGTCATTCCATTCCGCATCCAAGAACAATCTGTCTCAAGCTTCCCAGATGTCGGAATGTGAGGTCCCAGATTCATCTAACACCCAAGATTTCGAAGCACCCGTGGATCATTCCCTGTTTTCCAACCATGCCGAGCATCACGGAAGAAGCTCATGCGACCATAATCCACTCCGTCCGCAAATCCCTCCCTAGCTTCCACATTCATCCTCATCCTCCCGCATCATCTGCGATAGAGCTTCATCCTGCATTTAACCAGATCCCCAACTTCGTCCCAACGTCCCAGCCAGCAAATCCTCTTCCGGATTCCTCTGTTTCGGGATTAATTCCAGCTGAGACCCCATCCGGATTTGCTCCCAGCTTCATCTCTTCCGAATTCCTCTGCATCCGTCCCAGCTCCCCTGTTCCAACATCATCCTTATCCCGAGTCCCAACTTCCTCCCAACCTCCGAATCCAAACTCCATCCCATCCGTGTTTGTTCCCAGCATCTTCCTTCTCCCTCGATTCATCCTTATCTTCTTCCCGATTCTTCCGGCACCTCATCTAAGCCGTGAACAACACCCCAACATTCACAGTTCATCATCCCCTGTTTTAGCTTCAAAACAGAGCCATGCTCATCCCGATTGCCTTCCACGATTTTCTCTTTGAATCAATCCAACCCTCCTCTCGTTTCAGATTGATTCCAAAGATCCTCTCAAACATCCACGTTTTCATCCGTGTTGAAACGGCATCAGCCCATTCCCTAGATTAGATCACCTCCTGGAAATCTTTCATCTCGTTTACATGCATTCCCCCTTCATCACGGATCAAGCCAACATCTCTGGAAATCTTCCAGCGTACCAGCCGCATCCTTATCCCACCGCGTCCAAGGATCAAGGGATAGAAGTCATCTGCCTTATCCCGCTTTTGTTCATCTTAATCCTTCATTCGGAACAGAGGAGAGAGGGGGAGATTGCAGCCTATAAAAGGAGGGAGCTTCACACGGAGAAAGGAGCCACTGCTGTGAAGGAAGGAATGGGAGCCCGCTGCTGTGCTGCTGCTGCCGCCGTCCACCACTGCATGGAAGCCTAAGCTCTTCACTAGGGTTGGATGCAGCCCTAACAAAGAGACACGGGTTTTATGTATTTAATTTTTATATTCTTGGAGTTGTATAAACCCTCTTACTCTTAAATAAATATTTTTATTTCATCTCATATTTAATCTCTGTGACTTTAAATATGATGTTCGTACAACTGTTTTTCATGATCACTAAGTGAATATAAAGATAATCCATGCTTACGGAAGATGCAGTGTCCTGCCACCTTATTTTAGGGTAGACATTTCATACCTACTGAAGATGGGTTTTCCTAAAATTACTTTAGTGAAATTTTTATTTGAAT
The DNA here is from genome assembly GCA_025769935.1 of Phoenix roebelenii. Lineage (NCBI taxonomy): Eukaryota > Viridiplantae > Streptophyta > Magnoliopsida > Arecales > Arecaceae > Phoenix > Phoenix roebelenii. The sequence continues at coordinate 87,049 of JAOXJJ010000717.1, read as the reverse complement.
GCTTATAGGGCTTGTAGCCAATTTGCATGTTAATCCAAGAATAAATTAAAATACAATTAACCCTTGTTCCGATGTTAGTGGTGAATTTCTTGCCCTAGGTTCCCCCAAATTGATATCATTGTAATTGCATTTCTTACTAACTTGCTTAGTTTAATAGTCTTCGCAAACTTTCTTTTTAATTTTTTTTAAGAAAACAACTATACCCCAATCCCTGTGGATTGATACCCGTAACCACTATCCTACCAGATACGTGCTATTGCGTGGTCTTTAAAGTTGACTATCACTACTCTCGGTCCATCTCCATCTCAAAAATTAAGTTCCCCCTTCTGACTTAAGCATCGGAGGACCGGCGCCGAAAACCCCGGCCACCGGCTTCTTACAGGTCCCCGGAGGACGCCGCCCGCCAACGCATCACCAATGGAGCTCCTCCTTCTCAGCCAGTGGTCACCCTCGGGTCCAATTTCCAGCAATATATACATACATACATACATACATGCATATAGATGTATATATATAGATACGTATAGATGTATATGTATATATATATATAGATATATGTATGTATATATACGTATGTGTGTGTATGTATGTATGTATGTATGTATGCATGTATGTATGTATATGTGTGTGTATGTATGTATGTATCTATATATATGTATGTATCTACATATATGTATATGTATACATTCATACAAACATACATATATATACACACACATGTATATATATATACCAGAGAGAGAGAGGAAGAGAGCATTAACTAGGGGTTGAGAGGATGAGCTTATGTGAGATTGTAAAAAGACGTAAAATATCCTCAAGAGTTATAAAAAGTAAGGGTATTTTTTGTCCAATAAAAAATGAGTAGATTGATAACCTACCATAACAGAAAGTAGATTATTAATCCCCATACATATATATATATACACACACACATATGGACACACATATATATATATATATACATATAGACATATATATATATATACATATAGACATATATATATATATACACATATAGACATATATATATATAGACACACACATATATATATATATATACACATATAGACGTATATATATACACATATAGACATATATATATATAGACATATATATACATATATATATACATATAGACATATATCATATACATATACACACACACATATATATATATACATATATGTACATATACATATACACACACATATATATAGTATGGATACATCCGATAAAGTTAGAAAACAAAATATTGTAGAACGCGATCGGAATAACTGATAGGTGAATCCAAAGCATTCCTCGAGAGTGCTCCCTTGTAAATGAAGCAATCCATTCCACAACATTGTTGTTCTCCTTACAGTAGATATGTCCTACCACCAACGAGACACTGCCTCAAACATCTTTTGACATCATGCACAGGAGTGGGTGAGCAGCTCTGAAACCCACCTGACTCTGGATCTATCCATTCACTGTCGCCGAGTTACCCTTGATAGTAATGAGATCAGCCCTCAAAATCTGCATCGCATAGATAATACCTATCCAGGCTGCCCTCAGCTTTACTTCCAAAACTGAAACATCGAAGATCAGCGTCCCGCCTGCTGCAATTAGCCTATAATTTGGGCCTTGGATCACAAACCCACTCTACCTTTGCTACTACTGCGTCCAATCATGCTACTGTTGAAGTTGACCTCGAGGAAGTTTGGAGATGAAAGAAACCAAACAGATTTCTACATAAGCAAAAAATGAGTCTCAAATATTCCGAGCTATCTCAGTCTCTCCGGCATAGGATGGAAAGTGATCTCAGCAACCTTCATCAACGTTCTCTCTAAGGAGAACTTTATCAACTGATCTCAGCCCTTGTAGACGTAGGCATTTCTGGAAAGCCCTGATATCTCAGCCTCTCTCAATGCCCTCTCAAGATCCCAAACCTAGCCTTGTCCTTATCCTTGCTGGCTCCAAAATTCAAACGCCATCTAAGTACAGAGTAAGAATTTTAAGAGGAGGAGGAGGAAGTTGGCCAAAAAGAGGAGGCCAATGGAGAGGGGTAGAAGGAGAAGGAGATGCGGCGAAGGAGAGTGATTGGGGGTCGGTCGGCGGAGAAGGGCTGAGATCGGTGAAAAGGGCTGAGGAGAGAGGGGGTCGGTCGATGTGGGTTATGAATTTGGGGCTGATGGAGGGAGGGAGTCGAGTTTTGTTTGGGGGAGGAATGTAGTTCGACGATGCTTATAAGCATCGTTGGCTTTCGGCTTTCGCCGGCGCTTATAAGCGTCGGTGATTAACCCTTCCAATGCTTATAAGCATCGATGACGGATGGCTTTGGCAACAATAAGTAAAACGTCGGCGGAACATATTTTTTTCCGACGTCTTTAAGAAGTGTACCAGTATCGAAATAAAGTTCGCAACTTTGCTGCAATAGAGAGGATGCTATCAGTCATCTAAATAAAGTTCTGGATGATTTTATCTGTAATCCAAGTGTACCAGTATTTTTGATGTGGATGACTGGTGCACGAGAAAGAAGTATTTCATGGATGGCCATGATATTATAAGGGAAAGAGAGTCACTATTGATTGTGAGGGTCCACACAGATATATATTTATTTTTTTATTAGCTATATATTGAATAAATTTTAAATATTTATATATAAAAAATTTAAATAATATGTTTAGTTAGGTTTTTTTTGAGAGTAATATAAGCTAATAGAATTAAAATTAGCAAATCTTTTTGAGAGATGGTCATTAAAAGCCGGCTCCAGCTGCAACATGTTGTGGGCTCGAGGATAAAGCTTTTTTTTTTTTTTTTTTGTGGTGCACTAGCTCCTTACAGCATGCGCATTTGAGTACAGTTAATAAAGTCAAAAAAAAAAAAAAACTAACAAAGAGAGCAGAATATATCCATCAAAGTCACTTAAAAAAAATCTTCTGAGTGATGCGCTTCAAAGAAGACCACTCAGTCAACTGCAGTGTTCGTTTTTCAATAAACATAAGTAGCTCTGAAAGAGCCAGAGTCTCCTACGATCTTCCAAATATTTTGCAGCAAAAATTGTCTTGTCTATCATAGTATGCCACCCTCAAATCTTTTCGATCATAGTAGTTTTTTTTTCTTTTAGATGGATACAATCCACACTCAGAGTGTACCTCGTATGGAAAATTTTTTTCCATATCGCTGTCAGCTCGGCTAATGGGGATGCATATAAATTAGTCCATCTTAATTTATTTAAAACAGTAGATAATGGCAAACTTTTTGGGCCCCAATATTCTCACCACTTTGTTGAATGAAACAGCACAGATGGTTGAAGAGCCTTGCACGTCGCGTGCCCTTTCCCAAGGTATGGAAGGGACCCTCATGACATGACAACTCTTAGACTTTGGCATTTGGAAGGCTTCCATGGAGTGGGGTGGTCCTTGCACATCACTGTTCCTTCTTTAATTACTAACATTCAAGTAAGGTGACGGATGCTTAGGGAGCCAGAGGAAACAACGAAGAAGAGTGGCTTCGTTCTGACATTTTTCCACAGGGTTTGTACATGCCTCTCCCTTTCTTACCAACTATTTTTAATATTGGTATTTGGATGCTTGGTTGGTCCCCTTCTCTCTTTAGAGGGGGCTGATTCCAAAGCTGAGAATGACTAGTGGTTGCAAGCCCACCATTAACACACAGCTGGATGATCAACGGGGTTAATGAATGGGCCTGGACCATTAGCTTGTGGATTAGGTGACCTATGGCTAATTATTTGTACCAAAAAGTCTAAAGACTTGTTTAATTTATGAGGAGAGAAGAAAGAAAAAATAAATAAATATATAAAATATTTTATGTTTGATTAGAGTTTTTAAAAAAGAGAAATGGAAAACAAGTTTTTTACTTTTTACGAGAAAGAAAAATTCATGTGGAACAACAAAAAAAACCTAATTTTTACCGGTTAAAAATTATGATATTTTTTTTTCAAAAAATACCCTTAAACTTTTAGATAAAATAGCATAAAATATTTTTCTTTATTAAGAGTACAACATATATTTTATATAATTTTTATTGAAAAGTAAATGCTTAATCAAATATAAACTAATTTGGAATGTGCCGGTTTTCATGATCAATAAAATATGCAAAAATTATTTTTTCAGATACTATATATTCAGAAATCAGTTTTTCAAAAAAATATATATTTTAGTAAGATTTTTTTTTTTTTTTATAAGCCGCAAAGCAAAAGCCTCTCCTAAATCATGACATTATTAGAAAGCGGAATCCAATATTAAAACCTACCATCCCGTGTGAGGAACTTGGGATTCAATTTTCCAAAGTTTCCATGGAGTCAGTGCGGTAGTTTACGCCAAATAGAAGCGTCATCCAAATTTCGTAGCACCACTCCAACATCCGAGAGAGAACTACCAAATTTGGTCCTTTTATGTCTCTTGTACTTCAAAGATTCTCTTTTGTGTTTGTGATATACGTGCTTCAAATTTTCATTTAAGTTAATGTATTAAAAGTTTATATTCATCAATAGAGATTCTTAAAGTTAGATTAATGTAATAGCATGTAACTAGTTAAAAGAGGAAGAAGTATTTGATAAATGGGCATGATCCTATCAATTGATGAGACATAAGATGAGATGCAAACCTGCATAATTTGTTGAAGAGAAAAGGTAATTAAGGATAGTTCTCTCAATTGATGAATTATATTCATTCAATAAATATTCCTTTCTTAGGAGTCACAACCATTAGTTTGGTGATGGAATCAGAGTCTCTTTTTCGCTTAATTACCAGCAAAGTTCATCATTTGGTTTGGAAAATGTATTCTTCCTCCCTTTTCTTCAAAAATGCAGGGATAAAAAGGCATTTATTCTTCCCATTTGGAAGTCTCCAATTATATTCAAATTCAATCTAAACTCCAATGTATGCTCCTAACTATGTTTAGCTATAATAACTCAACTTACTATTACTGTATTTATGTGATTGGTAATCTCAGCCCTTGGATCAAGCACTATGTTGTATCCAATCCTAGCTACTTGGTTTAGCAATCTGTTTTTAAAATATTCTCACTTGCAACAGTTTGGACTACAATTAAGTTGTTCTTTTTTGGAGTTATTTTTTGTAGCTTCAAATACCTATGTGAACAAGCACCTGAAGCAACTCAATTACAATGAACAATCATCAGTTGCAAGAGTGTGCATGTTTGCAAATACTTTATTATGATTAAATGTATCATTTTAAGTCATTGCCTTTCGAAGAGATCAATTTTAAGAATTAATGTGACACAACCATGTCTAAAATTCCATTTAAGTAGCCCTCGTCCACCAACAACTTTGATATGATTGATCCATAGATGTGAAGGGTGAGAGAAATAATTGTTGGGCTGAAGTCAGAGATCTAGAATTTTTTTCTTTCAACTTTCTTTCCAATTCTTTAATGTTATCAACACCTGTAACCTATAATACTTCTAACTTAGGCATAAATTAAAATCATTTCCACCATCAAAATTTCAAACTGGAATGGAAGGAAAATTTGATCAGCCCGGCAGCTGAACTGGTCAGATTTCACTTTGCGAACGTTGACAAGCAAGAAAGGGTGACCATTTTTTCCTTTGTATTAACTAACCTATGAAAAGTGAACTTAACTATCTAATCTTCAAAGCCATTTAAACACCAGCATCAGAAAATTCAGAGGAAGACTTGATCAAAGATCGGTATTATAGTTCATTTGTGCCCTAGGCTCCAATTAAGTACAACCTGCAGCAGAAGCAGGTAGTAAAAACAATCCTATCAGGTCAGGACTCTGAACTTAAGAAGAAAAAAAAAAAGATTAAAGTAGTAATGCTATCAAGGTCGGAAATCTCCAAAGATGTAAGGTATTGGGGCCTAGGCCTTGAATTAATGCACCCAAAAATTCAACAACACAAGGCCACCAAAAATCAAAGTGATGACAACTTGGGTTGGTTTTGGATCCTGTGTAGGTCCTTGGATTTTTCAATTACAATGCATCTCTGATGCCTCTCCATTAATGCTTTCCTCAGATTCTTATTAATCCTGTCTTTGTAGGTTAATGACATCAACATGGAGACAAGCAATCAAAGCCTATAAACAAGCTCTATTGTTCCTTCATTATCTCCTACACTGTCCTATGCAGTTGGATGGGATGTCATGGCATCCCAAAATAGATGTTGGGGGCTATAATACACATTGTATAATTAAGGTTCATGCCCTTCCTTTAAATCCTGGCCAACTTGGGATTCACGAGATTAATGAGAGGTTATTATAAACTGAAGAAGTTTACCTGCTAACCTGAACAACCGCTGGTTGGTACATTTGGCTCAGATTATTGAATTGCAACTTTGCAAGTCACATATTAAAATTGGTCATGTGACTGAATCAGTAAGAGATGACCTCTAGGGCTCCTATTGCAGTAGGACAAACTATCTTACTTACAAAAAACAGCCCTATCTTTCATGAAGGATTCCATAGTTTTGTAAAGGTTCCATAGGAGCGAAAAATTACAAGGAAAATGCTTCGGGGCTCCTATTTTGTGCACACAAAAAGTTCCAGATTGATGCTGGCCTAGCAACTCAACATTCAACCATATCATTCATGTATTGGCTAGGCATTAAGTCTCGCAAGAGATACCAATTCTCCCATATCATATGGTACGAGAAACTTTTCATATGTAGCATTTCTCAAATGAACAAACTATGGAAGGTAACAAAAAACTATTAAAAATCTGACTATTGCAGTCTTCTATTTATTATAATTTATGATATTATTATATTGTATTTTAAAAATAGTTGAAAAGGGAGAAACAAATTGTAGTGCATCACATGGGCTAATATTAATGATAGAAGTTTCTATACGAAAGCTCAGCTTATATCGAGTTTTCTATTCGCTATATGAACGACAATATTATTGATGGGAGTTTTTACACGACCATAATTAAAATTTATTGCTTCACATGCGATAGAAATTTAGCTATTGAAGTCTTTTATTTATTCTAATTTGTTATATTGCTATATTGCATTGCAAGAATATTTGATAAAAAGAAAAAAAAATTGACCGGCGCACCGTCTAGGTTATGTGCTAGTTTAGAACAATAATACTCTATTGAAATTTGATGAGGGCGGAACTCAAACTCAAGTCACAATTTAATTGCCGATGACCTCGTCAACTGGTATTGGATTCAATTTATACGTCATCGTCCTCTTAGCACTTAATTTCTATATGCATATGGGCTATGTCCTTAACTAATACAAAATGAGAGAGCCTTTGACTGCTCACCTAATTGAACATGCCACATCATAATAGTGCTTTCAAGACTAGCTAAAAAAAATATCTCCACCAACTTTAGTATAACTATGAGCAAGTGAAAAAGGGATAAAATGAGAAATGGTAAAAACTTACAACCCCAATTTTTATCCCATAAAATAAGAGATCTTAGCAAGGAGATTGAAAAATGTGTATAGATAGATATATCCATATTTATTTAGCTAATGTCATGACTCTATATCCTAAATTTTAAGAGATGAAACTTTTCATCCATCTAAGTTAATGCACATATTTTGGAAACTTCTTAGAATCTCAAACCCACATCAACTTGTTAAGCACCTCCGTGCTTCAAGTGTCTATTGAAGAATCTACTTAGCTACACCCACAATTATCTCCTACCTCCAGTTTTGGCTACTAAACCCTAATCTAAATCAATGGACTTTAATGGCACATAAAACTATGATGTCATGATCTTGTCACAACTTATACCTTGGTAGTTCATCAAAATAGCCAATTCCATAGTTGACTACACAATATATGTTTTTTCCTTCCAAAAAAAAATATTGTTTAGTTAAGTAAATTCATCATCCAAGTAAATTCATGCCACATATCAACTGCATATTGTAATTCTTCCATGAATCACAACCAAACCCAGCGTTGTACACATGCCCTAAAAGGATGCAGGTTATATGCAACCAAATATTAACACGACACTATTGTCTTCGTTAATCGATCACCTAACATCCTCATAAACTGAGAAGAAACATGTTATATGCAACCATATTATTAACACCCTATTACCTCTCTACAAAACATCCCCATAGATGGTGTAAATCCACTTTGGCATGATTCATGGTGAATGTTGGAAAGTTAATTTGTAGTCATGAGAAGTTTCTGTATAAATTGGAGTATACAACCCTTTAATGTATCTCTGAGAGACACATCACATTTTTCATGTCCATGCATTAGCATGAATCACTATGTCGTATTACTGCAATTCAAAAGAGTGATTAACATATGACTTCTTTGACTTCAGGTACACATCCTTACCATTGAATATGGTGCATAGTCAATTCGCATAATTCGACAGCATAACAACATCACGCTAATCCATTGGTAACTCCTAAATTGCAGTCTTCCAGAAAACATTTTTAATTAAACTTTCAAGGCATTGCTAACTTTTTTTTTTTTTCACATTGACTAACTTGACCTAATGAAGTTCATACACGAGCTACGATACAACATCTTCTTGATTCCATCAACAACCATCCAGATCAAATCAAACAAGATCCGAAATTCCAGTAAGTCTAGGCATCTTTTTTTCTTCTTTTTTTTCTTGATACGGAGCCTAGGCATGTTTTAATAAAATAAATTGGTCTCAAAACCCTTCTTATCTAAATCTCACATTGATCCCTCCCAAGGAACGACTCACCCACATTTCCCTATAAATGAAATCCTTCCAAAGGAATGCTTCGCACGCATTTTTCTCCTAACGATCAGCTTACCTACATGTATCCGTAGTAGCCAAAAATGTATTATTTAGCTTTCTTAACCTATATAAATATTCAGTATCTTTTCAGCACATAACCATATAGGATTAAACATAAACCCTAGCATCCAACTCTCCCAGTTTCTCTTCTAAGGAATAGCTCATCCACATTTTCCTATAGTAGTCCTTCCAAAATAATGCAGCATAAAACCGATGTAAGACTAAGTATAAGCCATGGCATCTAGCTCAACCAAGTTTCTCTCATAAGGAACCACCCATCCACATTTTCCTATATCAGTCCTTCTAAGGAAGACCCAACAAAATATTATTTTGGTGTATTTGATTTACCTATATTTTCTCTCCCAAGGAGTGGTTCATCAGCATATCCCTATAGTAGCCTTTTCAAAGTAGGCTCAGGTAGACCCCAAAAAAAATTTATTTGAAAATTTTGGTCGGTATAAATGTCCAAGTATATAATTGAAGTTGGATTAGGGCTAGAATCTAAATTCCATCAAATCCAGTCAGAATATTTTAGAAAATTTACTTCCAAGATTTATTTGGATTGTTTTTGGATCTAATAGAACAACGACGTATGACTAAACAAATACCAGCTCAGATTGTCACGTCTCTTTCTATTTCTCCCTCTCACGGCCGGAGCTAGAAAACTCCGCCAGAATCCGCTTCCACCACCATTGTCTATATTTTCGGGGACCGACGCCCGGATCTTCCATCCTCACCGTTCTCCTCCGCCGGCGGTTAAATCCCCCGGGGATTTTGACCGACCGCGGGAAACGGACTCTCCTTTCCTCCCTAATGGGGATTTTTGACCGGCCGCGGGAAATGGACTCCTGAAACCTTTAAGAGCAGAGAGCCAAGCTATCCAAATGGAGGATTCCGATTGCTCTGTTTCGCTCTCCAACCTCATCTGCCAAGAAGATGGATCAACTCTTCTCCTTGGCGATGGTGATGAAGAGGAAAAGAGTGATATGGTAACGGTTTATAACGATGGCTGCATTTTCTCGGAAACAGAGGAGGATGACTACATCGACATGCTGTTCTCCAAAGAGAGCGTCCGCTCCGACAGCAGAGGAAGCAGAGTATATGATGAGTCCTCCGAAGATTGGCTGAAATGTGCTCGCTCTGATGCCGTCCGATGGATTCTGAAAGTCGGTATCAATCCATTTAAATCCATGCATTTCATTCTTCAATTTTTGTCTTCTAATCGCAGCCAATTTCTTTTTAGCAGACCAAGGGTTGCTTCGGCTTCTGCTCGAAGACGGCATACATGGCTGTGACTTATCTCGATCGCTTTCTCATGCATCGAAGAATTGATGATGTAATGATTTGCTTTATTTTCTGACTCTGTCTTGCTATCTGATTCTTTACTTCTGTCTACTGAATGATTCTAGTGTAATCGATCAGAAGGGAAAGATTTGGGCTGTTCAGTTACTGTCAGTGGCTTGTTTGTCTCTGGCGGCAAAGATGGAGGAATGCAAGGTCCCGGCGCTGTCGGAGTTCCGATATGATTTTAAGAGCAATCTGATACAAAGGATGGAGTTTCTTGTTCTGAATACATTGGAATGGAGGTTGAATTCAGTAACTCCATTTGCATATCTAAGTTATTTTGCGTCCAGATTACAACAACACAAATGGAGTAATTTGATGGCAAGAGCCATTGGATTTATTTTTGCAGCCACTGGAGGTTGGTCGCCATCAATTTATTAAATTCTTTAGGCTGTTGGATTGGAGTTCATAAGCTAGGGACTAATAATACTCTCTCTTCTTCTTTTTTCAGTGATGAATTTAGTGGATCATCGCCCATCGGTCATTGCGGCTGCAGCAACTCTGGCCGCGTTTGACGAAAGATTAACTCAAAATTTAGCTGAGTTTAAGAAGAGAACAATCTCGCTACGTGGATCACTGGAGACTGTAAGTTTTAACTTTTTGATTGGAATTTATATAGATTTAGTATCTCCATAAGGAAAGTTAGGAGATAATGGAAGTGATGAGTAGGTGAACTGTTATTATCCTCTGCCAGGAGCATGTGTTCTCCTGCTATTGCCTGATGATTCAGGAGTCACACAAGGAGAAGCTGAAACCATCAAAGAATTTAATTGCCACCACCTCTTTCACAGCAAGAAGCAGTAATAGGAGAAGGTCAGAATCGCCGCATGCCGAGTAGAAATCAATCAAATGGAGTTGAGATGGAGTTCAGAGACCCAGGCAATGGTTACTTTTTTTGTTTCAGGGTCCATGGGGCATGATTTGATTCTCTACTTAAGTCAGATTTTCTAATTGATGGATGACTTAGCTTGAAAAGGTTTGGTTTTGAGTTTTTGAGGTCAACTTTCTCACACTAGTTGGTGTAAAAAGAAGGGAGAAAAAAAAAGAGGCAAAAGCTACAGCTCAAAGTTACAAAAAGGCTGACTACGAGGAGATCAACCCCAATAGGCCATAGCACAGAGTGATTTTTGTGAATTGGAATGCATGGAGTCCTTTTGGTTTATAGCCCTTGTCATTCATTCATGAATGCTTACCAATATTCGTTGTAATTCCTTTACTGTTTTTGTTTTTCCTGAAGTGTGATGTGGTGAGACCCATGGGATCTGTGGAGGGATCCTTGTGAACAGTAGTATTGAAAGTCCCATTGCTATATATCCATTTGAGGTGGAGGTATTTGGGATGCTTTGATGAGTCTTGGAGAGAACTTCAAAGCAGCGAGATGGCACCGGCCCTATCCCACGGGGCCTCGATCGTGTTTTGTATTCTGATTCCTCGTGGCGCACTCACATCTATGTGTAAATGAGATGCCGGTTTACCAAAAAAAAAAAAAAAGGCAGTGAGAAAGTGCTGGTATGATCAGATGCACTTGGGTTGCAAGCTGGCCAGCTGAAAGCTTGTAAAGTGGGTGTAAACTGTGATTGGATTTTGCTTGGTCTTGGGAATGAGATGGTGCTGCCTTTATTGTTTTGCCTTGTGCTGTGTCATGAAACCAGAACCGAGCTTTTTGCTTGTGGAGAATCTAAATGACTGTTCATGAATATGGAGTAATCGTCTCTCTCATGCTGCACGGCATCCCTCAGGATGTTTCACCAAAAGATATTTCGTATGGAGATCAAAGTTCTTTTATTTTATTTTTTTTCAAACTCCTACAGGGAAAAGGCCAGACTAAAAGACGCTCAACTTTATATGAAACAGAGATCTCTCTCTCCATGGCTGCAAAAAAGAGTCCACAAGTACTGCCCCTCAGAACATTGGACATATCATCCATATGATGATCACACATTATTCCATGGAGCTTCACCTTAAACAAGTGATGATAAATCTATATGTATACGAGTTACAGTTTTCTTTTCGCAGTAAAACCAGATTTTTATTTATAGCAATCTACGGTAAATACATGTATGTATCAGAAAATAAAGTATATGCCAACATGATTAGTCATATATGTCGTCGTCCAATCAGTATGTAACAATTCAGAACCTTGCTAAAAAAGGCTAGTCAGAAGGTATTATTTAAATAGTAGGACTAAACACATGCTCGCATGAATCCTCATATAGTACTCCTAAAAGTATATGCTATCTCATAAGAAAGTAGAGTAGAAGCTATTTTTCACGAAAATTTTCAGAAATTGATGTATTTGATAATTACGCAATCATTAGTTACTAGTTTATATGTGATGTTCTGAATAGTCCAGGGCTTGGTCCACATAACCATTGAAGGCCTCGCCTTGGCTTGTAACATACAAAAGTATTGGATGTTGAGTGATAAAAGAAGGCCAAGTGCTGCCAATTTCTTTCATGCCAGTCCAGCACGTGGGCGGTGCTGTTTTCCAATGGGGAAGGGGACACTTTGCGAGTCTTCCATGCCTCAAAGCTGGTGTGAGGCCTTATCACTCACTACTGTCTGATCTCTGAGCAGATGGTTGGAAATGAGATAAACTTCTTTAATCCCTGTGAGATCCCTCTTCTCCATGCAGTCAGAAAAAAAAAAAATGAAGAAGAAGACTGAGATGTGGGTTGGTTCAATGGAGTACCACTGGCTCTGGCACAGCAGCAAGGAAAAAGGTTTAAAAAAAAAAAAAAACAAGAGGTGCTTGATCTGTGGCACTAGGAATTTACACATGAAGCCTGCCCATCACTGCAGACTAAGGATCTCTACCCCCACAAGAACAGTGAATAAAGAAACAAAGCTTTTTAGCAAAAAAAAAAAAATAAAGAAACAAAGCTAACAGAGGATCAAGGAGAAGAGAACAGGGTGCTTCATTTTGAGTTGGTCAAGAAAATAGTTCTATGGGCTCCAGTGAATGATGGGACTGTCATCATATAATATTTCAGCAAACGGGGGGCAAAGACCTGCAATGCAGTGGTGTGTGAAGTACAAAGTACAGAGTCTTTGGTGTATTTTGCCCATGCAAGCCTTTGGATTGGATATAGATGGAAGGATGTCAGTCGATCTTATTTATTTTTAGGGCAAACATCATTGGAGGACTTGCAGTGACAAGGCATAGTTGGGTTTTCTCTTCCACTGACAGTGTAACATTAAAGGGTGTCTCTCAAAATGGTTTATGTAGCCAAATCAAGTGCAATGTTGGCTGCCCACCTCTCCAACAATACATTAGGTTCTTTCATGAACTAGCATTTAGCTTGGATGGTGCAGTAGTGTCAAAGATGTCCGTCTTTAAATTGGTGAGATAAAAGAGCTCTTGGATGTATTGAATAGTTGAATTGATTCATACAGAGTCATCTAAACCATTTTAATTGATTCATTAGTATTCTGTTCTGAATAGAGCAAACATAGTTAGCTTGTTGGTTTCAGCCTCAGGATCATAGTTCACAGTCTGCTCTTTTCTAAGGAATTAGGTAATTCTTTGCACAGAAATTGGATCTGCTTAAGGTAGGATAAGAACATTCATCCTTATTTATTTGCATGAATTGTTTTTTTTAGGTGCGCAGCATGAAAGACATCTGAATTTTTTAGGTGGATTCCAGTAACATACTTGATACTCCGGTAACAAAATATTCTCTTATTAAGACCGTAGATGTAATGAAAAATAGAGATTATGATGTGAAAGGCATATACTTTGGAGAACGCTTTGGGAGAGACAGGAGAAAAGGGGAAAAGATTTAGCATGTTCAAGACTCATCATATAAACCTCTACAATAAACTCAGTTTTCACATTATGATGAATTGTAATATGAACCAGATTGATCCGCTTCAACTTGCAATTTGTGATTTGCTTATGATTTAACAAATTAGTTGACTTTCTGCACAAGTTCTATGCCTCCTCTAATATACTCATTCCTCACCTTGTCCTCTTTATTTCTACAACAAATTTGCCTTGACAAAAAACACAAACTAAGTCCATGCATGCCGAACATGTAGCGCCATTAAATAAGACATGGTGCATCATGCAAATCAGAATTGGATCTTATTGGGTTGTAATTTGATTCATCTCTGAGCTATAACCCTGAGGTGTGAGGACATATACAAGCATAAAAATTTAAGTGGTGTGAGGACAAGTGAATTATTATAGCAAGAAAAACAGAGAAATGGAAGTAGAAAAGGATAATAATGATTCATAGGTCAATTAACAGGAGTCTATTTTTCATTCCTTTCCAAGCAGATACACATTAGAGAGAAAATCAAGAAAACACATGGAGGGAAGCAGGATACCTGTCACCAAGCCTTTCTACAAGTTCAAAATTCATCACTTCAACAATAGAAAAGAATGTTAGATTTCTAGGCCAAGGTCCAGTACAGAATGAGTTTAGATGGCATGACATTTCGTACAGATCGTTAAGACAAGCTCAAAAATATGAGCAGACTATTTTCTTCGTCTTCATGGCCTTTCTGCATGACGTGCTTGATAATTGTTTCTACTACCCCAGTGATGCAAAAGCCCATGGAGCTAGCCATCTGAAAAGGCCTAGAAAACCACAGGCACCAGTTTTTGCCATTGTTGATCTTTCACCTGGATTCCACAGGAATCATTTTGATGGCAGCAGCAACAGGCATGCCAAGAAAACCGATGAACATGCTAAAAAACCACTGATTGAATGTAAGTGGGGCTGTGCTGGCAAAATCTCCAAGGAGTTGAACAATAAAAAATTGGAAGATGACGGTGATGGTAATGACAGCCATAAACACATAGTTCTCCAAGATGCCCTGAAACACATTTATTTTCTCCATCTCTCTAGAGCTAATCTCATTGAAAACCTGCACAAGAAGCTCTAGAAATTAGTGTGATTTAAGTGTCTTGGTTTAATCCATCAAGAACCACTTGCCAGCCTTCACTAAATAACTGCATGCACTAAAGAATATGAAGACAGCTTCACTAAGGGTGAACATATAAGATGATGCACATATAGTATCTTCTAATCAGGTCAACAGCTCAGCAATTCTTATGCCCATCTAAACAGTTTTCAAGTGATGTAATTATAGGGAGGTATCTATTTAGGGCAAAAGCCAATATAATAGTTTATCAAACAGCCTTTAAGATTCATTATCTAGTCTAAGGTGACAAATTTATCAAATTGTCTTTATTTGGTTTAAACATTGTTAAATGGAACTTTGATAAAAGAAAATAAATTCTATGTTGGATTTCATAAATAAGGTTCGAAGCATATGGACCATATCTTTTGCAAATATTCAAAATAATTTGCCAAACCAATAGGCCTAAAAGAAAATAACGACAAAGTTCCTAAGAGAGAGCACAGATGTCATGATTTACCTGACAAAAGACAAACGAATTGAAAATAAGCGTATTAAGTGTAAGATCAGAATCAGGGCCCTCAAGTTGAAATAGCCCTTTCCCTTCTGTCTGGAGATACCATATTACGATAAACTGATAGAAGGCTTGTCCCAGGATATTCCTCCACATTATGTTGCTGATAAAGTTCCCTTTCCTTCCAACAGGAGCTCTTTTCATCAAGCCTTCATTAGGTGGCTCAGTGGCTAAAGCAAGAGCTCCAAGTGTATCCATGATCATGTTGACCCAAAGCAGCTGAACAGCAGTTAAAGGTGCAGTTCCTATAATGAGATATAGCAAGAGGAAAAGAACTATGAGGAGTGCAAGAGGAAAAGAACTATAAGGAGTGACTCAAAGCATGTGAATATTCAATAAATGTTAAGTATTATATACCTGTTAAGCAGGCTGAAGAGAAATTAACAATGAGAGCAACCATATTAACAGTCAACTGGAACTGCACAAACTTTTGAATATTTATGTACACAGAACGCCCCCATTTTGCCACAGTCACAATAGTTGAAAAGTTGTCATCAAGAATAATTACATCTGCACTCTCTTTTGCGACCTGCATATAAGAATGCAATTGAAAACATATTGATGACAAGGTCCAGTAGAATCCTCCTAAATAAGCATGCTAAAAGATGATGGAATTCACTGCAAAAATGAAAACTGTGCTTTGTTATTAGCAAACCTAATTACTGAAAAAGTTGAACCATTGGAAAGCGAAACTTATACATGAAACAAACACAATACTGGCTATCCATGACAAACATATTCACAACATCAACAGTAACATGCCCCTAGTTCAAGCCATGGTTTGAGAAAGACTAGTGTCAAACTAATTGAAAGAAGTGTAAGGATGTATAAGTGATCCTTTAACAGATAATTTACAAGGCATAATCGCTGCAAAGCAGATAATTATGTAAATAATAGCTGAATAACTGGCATGTCTTCACTCTCCTGGCTGTGACAGATAAGGAAGTTTCCATGCAAGATATACAGCAACAACAACAAACAGGGAAAAAAGTACCTCAGTTCCTGCAATCCCCATAGCAAGTCCAATATCTGCCTCGTGAAGTGCTGGAGCATCATTTGTGCCATCACCAGTCACAGCAACTACTTCACGGAACACCGTGCGCAGGTGTTCAACCAAGGTATGTTTGTCTAATGGCGAAGATCGAGCCATCACCTGGTAAATTAAAGCATTAGCAAGTAGATGAGGACTAAGTAACGAATCAAGTATAAAGTGTATGCATAATTATGAAAATAAAAGAAGCAGAACCTGAAGTTTTGGAATTAAAGCATTCATTTCCTCCGGACTCTTCTTTCTGAACTCTGGCCCTTCAATAGCTACCCCGTCATCAGTAAGAATACCACATTCCCGGGCAATGGCCTTTGCCGTGTTTATGTTATCTCCAGTGACCATTCTCACAGTTATTCCAGCAGACCTACAAATTGCAACTGAATCCTTCACGCCTGGACGAACAGGATCTTTAATACCCACAATTCCAATACAAGTATATCCTTCAGTAGGAATTTGTTCCTCAACTGAGAAACTATTTTCAATTTCCATATAGGCAAGGCACAATGTACGAAGAGCTTCATTAGCAAAGCTTTCAATTGTATCATTGAGATGATGAACTGCTGCTTCATCAAGGGGAACAGCATTACCTGCAGGATCTAAAACCTTATTACAAGCAGCCAATATAATTTCTGAAGCACCTTTAGAATGGACACAGAGTCCTCCTTCTGGAAGTTGGAGAACCACCCCCATTCTCTTCTTCGTGGAATTAAAAGGTTCCACTTTTACAAGTTTAGTTGCTTGACGCACGGCCTGAAAATCTCCACCAAGTGACAAGGCAAACTCCAACAAAGCAGTCTCAGTTGGTGTTCCGAGAATTTCAAGCTTTCCATCTTGGTTGATCACAATTTCTCCACTGGTATTATTGAAAATAGACTGCAGAAGAATTTTCACTACAACATCTGGAAGTTGGGAGCCCATACTACTCACCTTCTCAGGGTTACTTACTTCCTTAATCTCCCCACATATACAAGCCTTCACAACAGTCATGTGATTGGTCGTTAGTGTAC
Source organism: Phoenix roebelenii (assembly GCA_025769935.1). Classification (NCBI taxonomy): domain Eukaryota; kingdom Viridiplantae; phylum Streptophyta; class Magnoliopsida; order Arecales; family Arecaceae; genus Phoenix; species Phoenix roebelenii. Next base: position 69,478 of record JAOXJJ010000717.1, on the reverse strand, counting down.
CTGTCTTATCACTGCAGATGGATGTTGCTGAGCCCATAGTCTCACAAGCAGCAAGATGGCGAACTAGTGCTTTATCATTCATCATCTTCTTCATGGCAAAAGCAAGGCTCAAGGTCACAGCTAAGGGCAGCCCTTCAGGAACTGCAACAACAACTATGGTCACAGCAATCGCAAAAACCTCCAACAACTCCAATGCATCATCCCCTGACCAGCTCAAGTATGAACCATCTAGAATTTTACGTCTAATTAGGCTTTCTGAAAGCACTGCGAATGTCACAACTGCAAAAAACAGACCAATTTTCCCAATGATAGTTGCCACTCCATTCAATTTGACCTGCAATGGAGTTTCATCATCTCCTCCTTCACTAAGTGTGGCCAACAGCTTACCCCATTGGGTTCTCATACCAACAGTTGTGACCAACATTATACAAGATCCATCTTGGACCTTAGTTCCAGACAAAAGAAAAGGATTTTCTTTATTTACCATGACAGGTTCACTCTCTCCTGTTAAACTGGATTCATCAATCAATACAGAGAATCCAGAAATGAACAACCCATCAGCAGGGACTTGATCTCCAATTGCTAAATGCACAATGTCACCTGGAAGAAGATCATATATCGACATCTTCTGTCTGAATCCATCCCGTGTAACTTGTATAGATATCTTCTTCTTCTCCTTATCCAAATCCTTGAACTGTAAAGATTGCCGGTAGTCACTCATCGCAGTGACAAAGACGACTAGAAGAATGCTTGCAACAATGCCAAGGCCATCGTGTGCACCTTTTGGCCATCCTTCCATGGCAATGCCAACAATCAGAGATACCAAGGCACAGACAGCAAGAATAATAAGAGTCATGTCCTGAAGTGCTTCCCATACAAATACCCAAAATCTCCGAACTGGGCTTTCAGCAAACTTGTTTATTCCATAAATCTCTTGCCTGCATATCAACCTATCTGCAGTACCAACAAGTCCGTTAGTTGTTGATGTACAAAGCTTGTTTGCAATGCCATCTATCCCGCCATGCATTTTCAACTTCTTGACATCATGGCCTTCAACAATGGAACCTAATTCATCAGCACAAATTTGAAAGCCTGCCGCCTTGACTCCTTCAGGTACAGTGTAATCACTACGTAATGGGATGCCTAAACACATGCCAATGTCAAAACTTACAGAGAGTTTTATATGAAACTAAATAAATATGCCACATTCCTCAACTTGAAGACTAGAATGACAGAAATAACAATTTTACCATGTATAAACTGAAGTGCAGCTTTTGACACCAAAATAGCAACCCGCAACTTCTCCTGAAAAACACCATATTTATATGTCAGTCTCTGCCAAATGGAAGAAAGACCTCTAATTCATATAATAACAAGTGCGCTAGTGTTTTACTGAAAAAACAACATCATAATAGTAGTCAAGACAGATTCCTTGATATTGTCAGTGAATAATGCAGGAGTCACGCGTATCCCCTGCTGATAGGGCTTATTAAGCTAGAATTTTAAATAAAGACAGAAGATGGGAATTAGGGTTAGAGTTTTATAGATGTCTAAAGTTGAAATCAGGTTTCTTGACTGCTGGGAAAAACAAATTGTATATATTAATATAAGGACTTCAAATGGTGAAAAACATGGTCAAATGTTTAGCCAAGTGGATGCTTTAAAGGGATAGAGAGTTTAATAAATACTTGCATAAAAAAAAGAAAAAGAAAAGATACCATACGGAGATATAACCAAAAAATTGTAAGCATCTATGGATGATGAAGATGGAGTCATTACAACCAAAGAATCATCACTTAGGATTTGATGGAGTCCACTTTCAGCTATGAAGCCAAATCATGAAAAGTAAAATTAAAGTACTTGTGAATAATTTTTAATTTTACATATTTTTATATAAAAACTCTAAAACCGATCCTAAAATCAACCATAATAGAAGGACTTTAGTAACCAACATTAATAAAATAACGATGCTCGGGTTTCTTCTTACAACTTTATTCCAATGATATAACTTCCTTTATTAGTAGGGTAGGTATGTTGGCCTTTTCTTCATTCACAGTATCAAATGAATTCATAAAAGGAATATTGAAGCCCTTTCCAGTTCAGCTTTCACATTAGGAAGCTAATTAGCCTTCAAACTCTTGATAGTAATATGACAAATTAACCTTCCAATTATACTGCACTTCCTGATCAGACTCCCATGATAAAAAGATGGTAATTGTTGCTTTTATGTGAATTACAGCACATATGATGCATGAGAAAGTATCATCATGCATTTTTCTAAGTTATGTTGATGAGAAATCTATGTATGAGAGATTGTTAAGAGAAGAATTGTTCTGTCTTGAGGAGCAAAATGTAGAAGACTCAAAGAAGTCCAAAGAAAACCTCATGATGAACTATCAAGTGCCACTTTAGGACCTTCACCAGGGGCACAAAAAAGGATTTGCAAGGAGTGCAGGAAGAAGAAATGCAGCACATGATGATGGTGAACCCAACATTGAATAATTTTGCAGCTTGAGAAGCTATTTGATGAAGTCTCAGTTTTAGATCAGTCAAAGAGATCTTAGAGACAATAAAAGCTTCTCGTACATACTTTCCTAATAAAGAATCAACTCACAGATACCGCAGAACTAGAAAGTCCCAAGTAGGCCAAAAAAAAAAATCGCAAGAGGGAGATGGATACTAACATGGGAATCACAAATATGAGCTACTTAAATGGTTGAATGGTAAGAAAATAGATAATTTAAATTGTTGAATGAAAAAAAGAGCATGCTACCAAGAAATAATGCAGGAATTTAACTTGACCTATAATGAAAGCGTCAACCAGTTGAGTACCATAAAACTTGATGAAAGCATAAATGAGGAAAATTAAGCAATTCTGTGAAGTTTGGAGGAAAATAGATGGTGAATCATCCAAAATATTTCAAATCGAAGGCATCCAAATTATTTGAACGTCAAAGGGCAAGAGCATATAATATGCATACTAAGGAAGAGTCTGTACAAACCTACAGCTACTAAAAAATGGTCAAATAATTTCGACTTCAGGTCATTGATAAAGGGAATTTTGTCAGTCATTATATAGATTAACAAAATTTCTGGATGGATTTCACTGATCACTAATCTTATATTGCCGATATGTTGCTTGTAAGAAAAGAGACTAACAAAAGAAAGGCAACATTTGTTAAGTAAATCCATTGTCCTGAAGAATTTATGACCAACATAATAAATCTTAAACAAGATAAACTCTTGTGCGACCAGGGGCAAAAGATTGTCACAAGAAAGACACATTTATGAGGCACTTAAGCCTTGAATTTTTTAATATGAACAATGCCAAATCCATCAGATATCATCTTGTTTATCATTGAAAGTATTTTTTTTTCTTTTTTTTTTAATGAAAAAAGAAGAGAGGGGGGAAGAAAGCCCATAACACTACTCCAAGAAAAGTACCATACATTTCATCCACCTGTAACAAATGAATAAGCTGAGGATGAAAGCCTTTGGACCACTGGAAACATGCCAAGTCAGTTTCAAATAAATTAATTCCAATAAAACGAAAGGTGGCCTGAGCTTGTAAGCAATGGTGGTCACAAGATTGGAGGAGCATGTGTTTTGGTTATATTAGAACATTTAATATAAAGTCGATAAGGAACATTCAACAACAAATAGGCTACAATATCTAAGAGAGCTTTTTGCCTGTCCTTCTGTATCGAATAGGTAATACACATACAGGTATGGCTGAAGATGTCAAGTATGAAACATTTACTTCAGCATTTCATCTACTTTTGCAGGAAAGATCTGTCTTGGCAGTACAAACTGCAAACTATAAAATTGTGCTGTATAAGCTTACAGAAAGATGTTGTGGAGGCATGATCTTTAACTTAGTTTGAAGGAACAAGAATAATATTTCATCATGATAATCAAAGCATTCACTTGTGCACAAGTTCAGGTTTTTCATCTAATTATTATAGCACTTCAATGTAGAAAGTACAACAAACAGACAGACAGACAGACAGCCCCCCCCAGGTTAGACAGAGACAGACAGACACACACGCGCGCGTGCACACACACACACACAGAGAGAGAGAGAGAGAGAGGCATAAATGGGAACACAAGGCCTTGGGAATATACAATTATACTAGGATGAGAGAGATAGAGAACTAGGGAAGGAAAGAATGCAATGAAAAATGAGTGAGGAGTGAAAAGGAAAGTAAAGAACGGTATTTAATCTTTCAAATATCCCTTGTATCAGATTTTGTAACCAAAAGCAGATTGGAATCCTCTCCCCAATACCCTCTTGGTGTCATCTCTCAGCATCCTCTAGAACAATCATCGAATAGGCAAGTTGAGGTATCATATTGTACAAGAAAGGGTGATTATCCTCAAGCCATTTCTAATCAGCTGGAGAGAAGGTGGTAAATTGGTGTTACATGATTTAACATGTACCCATGGTTTTATCTCAAGCATCAACATGTTTTCCAGGGTAAGTTTTAATGCACTTGTTGCTTTAATTTCATCTGCGCGTTTATTAGTTTCCATCACTTGCCATAATTTCCTCCTCCTGTTTCATTCTTAGTATTACCAATTGCTTTGCAAGTTGAATCCGAAAAGCATCGATAGCAAAGCTCGATTTCCAATCACTAACAAATTGGTACAAACAGCTTTCATATAAATCCCAGAAACAAAGCTTTAAATCATAGATCCGGACCCCAAGAGCTAATTTAGATCAGACTACAGATCCGTGCCTAATCCAAGACAAGATGATAACCACCATCTTATACCACTCACAACCTGCCAAAATAAGAAATAATTCCAATCTGCCCAACTTGTTTTCTTTATCTTGTTGAGGCGTTCATGTAACAAGGGACGTATAAATGACTTCGAATCCCAAACCAATATCTAATACCCAATAATATCTAAAGATCTCATGGCAAAATTACCAACCTAGAACCAATCTAGAACCAGATAGATCATAGCAACATAGGGGAGAGGCAGGGTCCAAACCTTGTTGGTTCTCTTCATGGCGGCCGCCTCGTAGCGCTTCGACAGGTTGGCGGTGAAGCGGAACCGGCGCTTGGGATTCTTGATGACGCCGCAGAGCTTCCGCCATTGCTCGAGCGCCTCGGCCGACGAATTTTTAGACTTAACCCCACCAAAGTTCTCGTTCAAATAGGTCTCCATTTCTACTCTCCCTTCCCAAAATCCAATCTTTCTTCCACCCCTCCCCCTCCTCGAGTTCCCACAGAAGCGCGCTGCCTCCGTTTTTAAAAGGGCTTCCAAGAAAGACGACCAAAGAACGAGGAACGGATGCAAGATGACTTCTTGGCAGAAGCTTCCATGTCGATGCTGCCCAAGCGATGCCCCCGCGGCTTCAATATATTCCTTGAAGTTGCGGAGAAGCCTCGGATGAAGACGGGAAAAAAAGGAGAGAGCTTGAGAACAGGGGAGAGAATCAGAGATGGAAAAGGGGGAGGAGGAGATGGGATCCGAAATTAATTGGGAGGACTGGCTGGTGGCAAAGTTCCATTTGGACTTTGGAAACAAACCGGAACTGACACCTTAAAAAACTAACGTGGACAGGCATTGGTGAGGGCTCAATGACAAAGAGTTTGCTGAACTTTGCTTCTAACCTTCGCCAAAACTTCATCAACTATTGTATCTTTTGTAGCTGTGGGGGCGCAAGGGTTGCTTCTTCGTATTTTTGCTTCACCAGTTTTATGTACCCTCTTGTTCCATTTCTACATGATTGGTGAGTGGAAAGAGCCATGCAATTACACCTTTGTGCCTTGGATTCATACGAACATGATATTTTATTTAGAAAAAAGAAAAAAAATTTCTATTTTAATTCACTTTATTTAGAAATTGTTCTTACATTAGTTTAGTCAAACACATTAGTCCACAATGTCTTCCTCGCCAACCAATTGAGATGTTCTGCTTAGCAATTAGAAATTCTTACGGACGGCCGTAGTACATTTAAAAAATATAAATTAGTAAATTTTTTTTGATATAAAAATAATCAAAAAAAGTTGTATTAGTGAATATATAATTTTAGAAAACATAACCTAATTCAACCAAATTTACTTGCACAATGAAAAAAGTCAGGGCTTATTTCTCCATCGAATTAAATCAACACTTTACTGGAAAAAAGTCCATCACATGCCAATACTTTACTGGCAAATCCAGTTTTTTGAGATTATAATAAGCTAATCTAAACAAAGCATGAATTGATCCCTAACACTATGAGCTCGTTTGGTTTGCGGAAAAAGAAGAGAGAAAAGTGTAAATGGGAAAGTAGAGAGATGCCTCTTATTTGGTTGGAGTTTTCAAAGAAGAGAGACGGAAAGTTTTATTTCTGTGGGAATATGATTCCCATGTTTCATGAAAAAATATTTTTCACAAAAATAAAAAAGTTATTTTTCCGTAAGCCGAGAATAGAAACATTTTTATTTTTTTCCAAAAAGACCTTTCAGCTATCCTTATTTGATTCAAAGCATTAAAGACCTAATTTTTATTAAGAGTATAGTAGGAATTATACAACTTTTTCAGAAAAGTAAATGGTCAGCCAAACATGCCAAAAGTACTTTCTTAAGCATCTTTTTACTGATAAATCCAATTTTTTGAGATTATAATAAGCTAAACAAGGCAATACTCCGGACCCACCTAATCTAAATAAGGCATGAATTGATCTCTAACACTATACGTATATAATATATAATGTATAATCATCAGGATAGTCACCATCTTATTGATGGTCGCCAAAATTAAAAAGGAAGGGGGACTAATTAAGTCTATTTCATGTGTTGAAAAGCAGTCCAACGTGCGTTCAACCAGACAGAATTATGATTCTCACGGGTGCAACGTGGGATAAACGGTAAGAATTAGTTAGCAAAATAGTCAAACGTCATACGTGAGGTCGGTCTCCCTGCGACCTTCTGGCTTCCAGATACCTACTCCAAGAAAAAGTCTATGAGCCTTCACAATGTTTTCTTGGCATTGCATTCGTAAAGGCAAAGCTAAGAAATTCATAAGGGAAATTCATTTGCCGTGACAGAGGGTGGAAGGAGACAGTGGGTAGAGGAGGAAGGGAGGTGAGAAAAGGGCAGAAGATGAGCAGACTTCTACCCTGCAGCTGCATGTATAATAAGAGGGTCTACCCTGCATGTTTGATCTTGTTTATCCTTTTCAGGAAGTTCTTCTCATAAAAAGCAAAATAGAAACTATTTTTTTTAAAAAAAAATCTTTGATGCTTTGGCATTGCTCAATTGGAAACGTCCGCATAACATCATGTATATTTTAATCATTTTTTTCATTTATGCATTACTATTTATGTATTATAACTAGGGCTACAAATGGGTCGGGTTGGACCGAGGCATGCTTGGCCCAATTCGGTTTCATGTTCTAATCTTGATTTTGGACTTGAACCCAACTATTGGCTAACCGGATCGGGTCAGACTCATGAAAAAGAAATTTAGACCCGATGAGTTAGCCAAGGTCAAGCATGGCCAAAACCCAACCCAAAATATTTGGGTTCAAGTTGAGATCAGGTTGGATTAGTTCTATAATTTGAACACCTAACTACCCTTTTTATAACTAAAAATATAATATTTGATCATCAAATAAAATCACTAAAATTTTTTAATAACTAAATGATTGTTTTTCAAAAAGTTTTTTAATGTGATCCAAGAAAATCTTCATTTTTGAGGTATAAACTAAATACCATCATACTTAAGAAAACTATAATTAAAATCCACCAAATCAAATAATTTCATGAGAGTAGATAGGATTGTTGGGATAATTATAAAGGGATTAATTTAGGTGTGAATTTATTTGACGAGCAGGGAAAGATATTTAAATAGACTTGCCCATTGGGTGAGCTGGACCAGGTTCAGTTCAAGGTATAACTAAAATTAGTCAGGTTGAGCCAAGCCCGGTTCAGCCTTCAGGCCAATTTTCTGGGCCCAAAACCAATGCTTACCTAGAGTTCGAGTTTCAAGCTAGATCTTGGGCTTTCTTTATTCTTTTTATTTTAAAAAGAAATTGAATGTACGACGGAAGAGGGGGGAAAGGGGGAGAGAGGAAGAGGAGGATGGAGGATGGATGATCGGGCTCGGGCCAAGCTTGGGCCAGGCCGACCAAAATCTAAGTTTGGGCCGTCTAATAGGCAAACTCATATTTTAAGCTTAATACGACATGCTGAGCTTACAATCTAGATCCAGACTCGTCTGAAATGCTTTGGGCTTTAGCAGCTCATGAAGATCATCTGGCCCATGAGTAGGTCTATACTTAAGAAGAAGGAGAAATCTAGACGGAAGGCGATTTTCATATTAGAGCCAAATTTTCACCCGGGACCAATCCATTTCCATGGGTCTTCAAAAATAAACCAGTTCAGAACAAGTCTGATCATATCAGGTCATGACTTGACTGATTCATCTGCAGCCCTAATTGTAGCATTAGATTTTAATACCAATGGACCTTTTGTAATTGACCATGCAAATCAAAAAGTGCTCCTTTGATAATGTATTTTATAAAAATGTGATGTACTATATTCCAGAGAAATGTATTTCCTATCAAAGCAGCAGCTAATATTGTATTTCTAGAGAAATGTACAGCAAGTCCAGAGCAGGTTGGAGGGATGGAGGGCGTCATCTCTATCCATGATGGGGAGATTGACACTGGTCAAATCGGTATTAGGGTTTATGCCGGTATATCTCATGGCCAACACTGTGATACCAAAGACGACTCTGTTGAGGATTGAGCGTCTTCTCCGGAGCTTCTTGTGGGGGTCTCACGGTGGAGGCCATGGGGTGCATCTGGTGGCCTGGGAGCAGGTATGCCTTCCCATCAGCGAGGGCGGTCTGGAAGTGCAATCCCTCCTGAAGAGGCGTGAGGTTTTTATTGCTCGGCATGCAGCTCAGTTCTTGTTGGAGCCGCACGGGCCTGGAGTCGGATGATGGCAGCCAGATATGGTCGAGGGGCTCAGAGGTGGCGTAGAGTGGCCACCAAATCTCCTTCATATGGTGCGAGATTAGGAGATACTTGCGGACTATGTCGGCAAACACCAGGTGGCTGATGAACGAAGCATCGATGTGACTAGTGATCCGTGGGTGGACATCCTTTTCTTGAGGTGTTGGCCGACCATAGTGGATACTGAGGCAGCAGAGGGGCTCCGGGTATGCGACCTCCTAGCACCAGGGAGGGCAGATTGGGACCAGACCAGACTACGATAGTTGTTCGATGTACACCTTGCTAAGAGGATCCGGTCCCTTCCAGTACCAGGATGTGAGGGGCCAAACGTTAGGGTCTGGGGTACCTCATGCAGGGCCAGTGTCAGACTGGGAGACCTATCCTGGGTTATCCAGCAGCAGCATGAGCGGGGGCCGGATTGCACCTGGATCTAGAGGTCCGGGCTCCACCCGAGAGCAGCACTCTTCTTATGGAAGGTGGCGTAGGACCGCCTACCGACGAGAGCAGTGCTAAGCAGGCATGGTTTGGGGATCCCTGCGGAGTGTGGGGCTTGCAGTGCAGAGGAGTCAGTGGACCATATGCTATTCCAGTGCACATGGGCGAGGTCGACATGGCAGTGGACAGGGATCCCTGAAGAGGCTTAGCGTGAGAGGCCACTTTGCCTCAGATGATATGACAGTGGTTGGCCAGTCCTTGGACATGTCAGAAGGCCATCAGAGTGACTTGCACAGCCCATCAGATCTGGCTAGTAAGAAATGCTCGCACCTTCGGCGAGCGCAGGATGTCGCCGAGATTTGTTGCGAAGACCGCTCGAGTACTGGCAATGGAGTTCAAACCCATCCTCCCTTCAGGTATACCTTTGATAGCTCGAGACACCTGAGGTTCCCTCTCTACTCAGGCAGCTCCTTGGACGGTGTTTTTCACCTGGGAGCCCCCACCTCCGAGCTTCCTCATGGTCAACTTTAACGGGTCGGTGCTGGATGGAGGTACGCGAGGCGGTGCAGGCTTTGTTATATGGGACCCTTACTCTAGAGTAGTAGCAGCGGGCGGCTACCAGTTGTTCGACACATTAGTTCCGGGGGCGGAGTTGTGAGCTGCTTAGGCAGGTCTTCGCCATGCGCGGTAGGTGCTACAGGTCGGTTCGATCATCCTGGAGGGCGATTCGGCTACGGTCATTGGGTGGATTCGGAGCGGTCCGAGTGGTGAGAGCACGAACCACCCCCTGATTCGAAACATTGGGATGATGGTGAGGGATGAGGTGGCCTCGAGGCCAAGTATGTATTCAGAAAGGCCAACGGAGCGGCTGACTGGGTGGCTGCCTATGCGGCCCACCACTCAGGATACATCCTGTGGTCAAGAGAGGGGAAGTTACCACTGGCACTCTGCGAGCTTGTGTTTTTGAATTTTCTTGAGTGTATTCGTACGTGCATTGTATGAAGAACCCGTCAAAGCAAAAAAAAAAAAAAAAAAAAAGCAGCAGCTAATATGACACTTCACAAATACTAATTTGGGAATATGTTCCTAAAAGGAAAGATCTCTCGAGAAAGACAAGACCGGGAGCACTCTCATCAAGACAACTCCAAACAAGAATTATTTTAAGAAAAAAAAATATTAACTAGGATAATTTATTGGCTATGAACTTGGCATCAAATCACTATCAAATTATCCCTATCCTAGCTTGGCTAGTTAATAATAATCAAATTAAATACATATATGATCTCTTACATGAAAAGTCCATAGTCCAGCTATGTCAAGCCAACCCAGAAGCCTTGTCATGGTGTGACTATACCAATCCTTTTCTTTGATATGAAGTTTTTTCAATGGATTTTTTGTTCTAAAGAGAACAAGGGAGGGATACCCATTCGAGGTCCAAATTTTTTGGATGCATCATTGGAAAATTGAACACAGAATCCCTACTTGCTAACCAGTAAGTAATAAACACTTTAACTAGATTAATCAAAAAATAAATTAAATATTTATTTATTAAAAATAGGCATATGAAATTTTTTAATTCAAAAACAAATTCAAATATGCAATACTATGCAGGCCAAATTTATTTTTTTGTGCTAGAGTCATGATACCATACATCTTCTTGCGGTATGTTGCGCACCATCATATGGCAAAATCATTCAGAACCACATATTTGCTTGCAGCAAAGTCCTTTAGAACTATATATCTGCTTGCGGTATATCATGCATCTTCTTGCAACATAAACCCTTCGGAACTAATCACGTGCTAACATATTAGTTCTCATTAACAAGATCTTTAATATAGTTAGGTTAAGAGTTCAAAACAATCATGTGATTTCATATCTTAATTCAATAAAAATCTAAAAAATCATATGGTATCGAAATCAATCTAGCATAATCTATAACAAGATCAATACATTCGATCATGCATCATCAAAATATTCCAAAATAAAGTATATCCAATAATAATGTATCATTTGTCAAATTCATGCATCATCAATAATATGATTCAAAATTTATTAATATAATAATTTTATAATTTACTGATAAATCTATAAAAAGTGAAGCATTACTTACCTCATAAATATTTTGACAAATCCAAATAAGTTCAATTTTTTTTCAAAATTCTCAATTTATAGACTATATCACAATATCCCATCATTCGATATCTTCCTATCTAAACAATTCTACCCCTACATGAATTGAACTCCAATAACTAGAGAATATTGATAGAAATTCGGGACAATGATGGAAAGCATGAGGAAAAGATACAGAAAAGGCAGCCCGGATTGATCCAATGAAGATAATTTAACTGGTCAAATTATAGATCAAGATCAGCATAAGGTATAGATAGATCAATAAAAATTGAGAATGAAAAATATAACCTAACTTGGATCCCAAACAACAAAGCAGTTCAAGGCCCTTCTATCGAGGTCAACTTAGATCTAAAGCAAAGAGGCTCGGGACCCTCCACTGAATTCATAGATCAAGTAGAGAGAGAAAGATAGACAAGAAAAGAAAAAAACTGAGAGGGCGGAATAGGATTGATCAAGCAGTAGTGTCTGGTGGCCTAAGTCAGTCCGATCAATGCAACTTTATCTAATTAAGATCAAAGGTGGAGATTAATATATGCCCCCGGTGGCCGAGGGTCAAGACTCGTTTTTCCATTTTGTCAAAAAGCACAAAGAGAGTCCCTCTTACGCACTTACCCAACTCAAAGGTATAGATTATGGAGAGAGAGAGAGAGAGAGAGACAAAACTAATTTTTTTTCTTTCCTCTACTTTTCCTCTTTCGCCTTTAGAACAGGGAAAAGAGGAGGGACCCTCATGGGGCCCGGTGGTGGCCGTGCCCAACGAGGCGCGGTGACGCAGCCAACGACCCAACAGTAGTCGAGCAACTGAGCAAGGCATGGTCAGCGGCGATGGGCGTCCGTCGAATGAAAAAAAAAAAAAAAATAGTGCAAAACAGGGGATTCAAACTTCGGCCTTGATCCGAGCTCCAGTTCGGCACGGAGATCCTGGTGATGACACCAATGGTCGAAAGGAAAGAAAAGGAGAAAAATGAGGCCGGGTTTCCAAAGTAAGGACGGGGGGGGGGGGGGGGGTTTAAC
>JAOXJJ010000717.1:25509-49701 GCA_025769935.1 Phoenix roebelenii | reverse complement strand
ATTTTTCCTACTTTTACTTTTATTTTATTTTAGCCTATTACTGCCTATTATTTATTGAAGTAGAATAGTTTAGTTTTTATTTCTGCTTCAAATTTATATATTGCAACAGTTCCTATAGCAATTATTGATTATAATGCTACTAGTGACAAAATCTATTAGCTAATCAGGTATGGCTAAGGTGCGACACTGTTAAGAGTCATTTATTTCTTAGATCAATGACAATAGAATTACCTAATTTCACCATAACATCCAAAATATTCAAATCATGATATTCAATATAGCAGCTTTAAAAGCGTCTCATATCCTCGAAGAAGTCAATCAAGTAGATAATTGGCCTGATAGCATGTTAAATTAATCCAATTATTATGTGGATATATACCACTTGCCATTCAGTCCAACTGGACAAAGTAGTATTTGTAATCTATAAAGTCATCTTTTTAAAGTGATTTACACTCCTCTATCCTACATTCCCATGGCCTACAAACCCTCACATCCTCTAAAAAAAAAAAGTAAATCAAAAAAACAGGATGTGAGGGATAAAATATCCGGTCATTGTCGGGCATCATTTTTTCTTTAGTATTTTAAATAACTAATATTTTAAATTTATTTTATGTACATAAAAAGGTCTTTTTTTTGGTATTTTTAAACACATTTAAACATATTTTCATGCATAACTTTAATTTTCAGAAAATAACTTTTATATATATGGATACATAAATCAATCATTAAACGAACATTAAAATTTTAAAAAAAATTAGCATAAAATGTTCAGTCTACAACATTTCCATGAGCAGCACTTCAAAACATTAAAAAAGAATTGTGAACAATTTTTATTTTCTTAATAAATTGAAGGGAAACAAGCTTTCAAAATCCGCAATTTCTTTAATAATGGATCTAACCACAGAATCAACGACTGTAATGGGGCTGCCCACAGGATTTTTTTTTTCTTTTTAATTTTTCTCACGAAGTAACAAGCAATGGTTGGCCGTTTCGGTGAGCTCTCCACCGGAGGAAGGTCACCGACCACTCCCCTGGCCATCAAGGAGGGAAGCTTTGGTCAACTGAAAAGATGGAGCCTTTGGCTTTGGCAGGTACGGGAGAAAGCCTGTGGAGCAGCAACTTTCGATTGGATGGGACCCTTGATTTGATAGGCCAGGCGGCTTCATGGACTCATGCCAATATCCCATCAGCAGGGCCACCACACCAAGATCATTTTTCATTAAATTAAAATAAATAACTTACATCCCAGCCGAAGAAAAATTTATCCTCAATCTCATCAGATTACATACAGATCAGATTGGATAAAAATCGGATCAAAAATTTATGCAATCCAAATTTAATTTATTTATTAAATATGTCAAAACTTCAAATTTAAATTTGATATATTTATTAAATAGATAGCGTTATCCGATGGTCCGACCTATATAACATATTTATCGAACATGTTAAATAAATTTTTAACAAGTTAAATAAATTTATAAAAAATAAATCCAAGTTAGATAAATTAAATGGATTAAATAATTTAAAAATAAGTTAAGCATGTTCAAACAAGTTAAACGGATTAGACGGATCGAATCATAATCCAACTCAATTATTAAACAAGCCAAAACGGATTAAACGGGTTAAAAGTTTAAACCTAAACCTAACTCATTTAATAAATAGATTTAAACGAATTGACCTATTTATAACTCAAATCTACGTATGTGAACTCCAAATCTATTTAAAAACAGATCGTTTGCGGATCGAATTGACTTGTGAGGTTATAAATTGCCACCTCTAATCTTATTTGGAAGAAAATAAAAAATATCTCAATTCTAAAAATCTAATTCAGGCACTCTTCTACTATTCAAATTCTATTTTTTATTCTGATTTTGATTCTAATCTAATTCAATTTTGATTCTCGTTCGAATTCGAATCCGAAATCAAATATATCCTAAAATCCACCCTTACGAACTTACAAATAAGATCATAAAAATGCGTGGATAAATAGTTAAAATATGTAGAAAATTCATTGTTGTCGACCTAATCTTTAAAACAAAACGCATGGAGAAATAGTTTATTTGATGTGGTGCAGAGAGTGGTCTTTTCTGTACCAAAAGGGTGGTTGGTATATTACGTAATAGGAAGACCAACAACCAAGCGTGGGATCGTAAGGATCACATGGAATTGTACCATATCTATTATATCTAAAGAGACTTTTCTAATGGTTGCTGAGTGTTGTCATCTAGCTATACTTTTTCAGACCCCTAATATCACAGGTTTGCAAGGGTTCTGAATTTCTAGGATCTCCCATCTTGAGGCTTGACGTGCATAGCTCTACTTTTTTAAAAAATTCTCAAACGAGTCTTTAGCTCTTTTTTATCCAAATAACGTGCAACTTGCATCCAATGCCAACCACTAGATGTTACCTAATGTTTCAATATAATTGAGGTCAAAATTTGCTGACTTGGTACTGGATCTCATATCGATGTCATACTAGCATGATATTAATATGGTACAAAAGTTTTTTTATACCAAATGTTAGTATGTCATTTATATATACCAGGTACCAGTACCGAACCGGTATGGTACGGTATACTGCGTATCGTCCGATTCGAACCGGTGTGGCATATCATGGTTGAGGCCAATTTTTTTTGTTTGATATTTTTATCTAGAGGCAACTCTGTTCGGTTCAAGGAAGAATCTTGTTTCATTGGTTGGAAAAATTAGAAAAATAAACTCATAAAATGAGGAACCGGGAAGTTAGCATAACATAAGCAAAATAACATTTTAGTTTATTACTTATGGATATAGATTTGGATTTATTGAAAATGAAAGTGAGTTAATGAACCTAATAAACCCACAAGAAAAGCCTAATAAACCTGGAGACAGACCACCACCATTACCACAAGCTCCTTAGAAAAGATGAAGAGGCGGTGAGGTCAGACACAGAGAGAGGGTAGCCTCACAAATATCATCCTATTCCCACTCCTAACATAACAAAAAATAGAGAAAGAAAGGATGTAATTAAGAAGATACTGTGGAGCAGAGTACAGTGGGATGGAAGGAAAGGACCAAGATAAGAAAGATATTGTGGTCTGGATAATTAGCCATCAAAATCTTTTTTTTTAGGAGGAGAAGAATATAATTGAGTGGGGAAATAGCCCACAAACCCTTTCCCCTCTGCAGTTTATATACCCCAATGCCCATCTCAGTATCAGCCAACCCCACATCTATCCAATTTAGATCACATCACAGCTCCAAAATTGGCCTTCTCCACTATTGGTGAACCCATACCATATATTTGGGAGCAAAAACAAAAGAAATCCATCAATAGGAAGGGAGTCCAACTACGGAGGAAGATGGGAGGAAGCAACAGCAACTGGAGCAGCGGCGGCGCCACCGGCAGCAAGCTGCTGGAGATGCTGAACGTGAGGGTGGTCGGCAACGCGGACCGGCCGGCGCTGGTGCTGTCCCACGGCATCGGCACCGACCAGTCCGCGTGGAACCGCATCGTCCCTTACTTCCAGCGCGACTACCGCATCGTCCTTTACGACCTTGTCTGCGCCGGCAGCGTCAACCCCGACCACTTCGACTTCCGCCGCTACGTCACCCTCGACGCCTACGTCGACGACCTCCTCGCCATCCTCGACGCCCTCCGCATCGACCGCTGCTTCTTCGTCGGCCACTCCGTCTCCGCCATGATCGGCATCCTCGCCGCCATCCGCCGCCCCGACGCCTTCCTCAAGCTCATCCTCATCGGCGCCTCTCCCAGGTACAGTATTATCACTACGACTAGCCACCATGGTATCAGCTTTCTAGCGGAAGTCGAGTCATCGCATCTGGATCCAAGCTGATGGATTCTTGCCGTTGATCGATGGTTTGGAAAGGTTTTTGAATGACGAGGAGTACCATGGAGGATTCGGGGAGGGGGAAATAGAGACGGTGTTCGCGGCAATGGAGTCGAACTACGAGGCGTGGGTGAGGGGGTTCGCGCCGCTGGCGGTGGGTGCAGACGTGCCGGCGGCGGTGCGGGAGTTCAGCCGGACGCTGTTCAACATGCGGCCGGACATCACCCTGTTCGTGTCGAGGACGGTGTTCAACAGCGACCTGCGCGGGGTGCTGGGGCTGGTGCAGGTGCCCTGCGTCATCGTACAGACGGCCAAGGACGTGTCGGTGCCGCTCTCCGTCGCCCGCTACCTTAAGGACCGCCTTGGCGGCCGGACCACCATCGAGGTCCTCCACCACACCGAGGGCCACCTCCCCCACCTCAGCGCCCCCGCCGCCCTCATCCCCGTCATCCGCCGCTCCCTCTCCCGGTGACCGCCCGCCGCCGACCGCCACGACCGGCCATCACCACCAAATACCAATATAGCCACCATTATATTAAATATAGTGCTGTTTGGCTGATGACACGTGGAGAATAAGGCGTGGTGTCTTGGGTCGTTGCGCTGGATAAATTATATTTATCTCAAAGGGTGGCCCACGTGGAGGTCACGTGATATCGACTTTGTCTTAACCCTTTTTTTTTGAAACAAAAGTCTTTGGGCATGATTACGGTGGAGGAATGGAATTTTCTTTTCAGTTTTTTTTTCATGGATATCCTTTTAAATATCAAATTTTGTATAAATATTTTTCAAAATTAATATTTATATTTGTTTTGCTATGCTATTTTTTTAATTTTCTTTTTACATATATATCCATACCATCTAATGTCATTAAAAAATTAGTAATTTTAAATTAAAATAACTAAAATATTTTTAATCGATAGATGTGAAAAAATATTTATAAAACGAGATTTTTTTAAAAAAAAATTGTTTTATTTTTATATTAAAATAAATATAGTTTTTATTAATGATGTTAGAAGAATTGTTATATTAGAGTATTTATAAAAAATATTTTATAAGATTACACAAATAAATATAATTTTTTTAAAAAATAATTATATAAATTAATTTTTTTAAAAAATATTTATGAAAAGAAAAATTCTTTTCCTATGCCCCATAGAAACACAGCGTTAACTAGTGAGAGCCGTAAAGTGAAGCGTGTGCACGTCTTTGGACTGTGATTTGATGCTGTTCCGAGGGTGGCGTGGAGTTCGCCGCATAAATTAGTTTTCTTTTTTTTCATTGTACTTTTTAAGTTCAGGCTTCAGAGGAGAGAGACGGAGAGGGGTGGAGGTGGCTTTAATTAGGGGGACCGAATGACTTGGCGCGTGTGAGAGAAGGTATAAACATGGAAGCAATCAAACTGGATTAGATTTGTCCCTGGAGGACAGCCATTGGTGTCCAAACCTTATCCATTTTTGGGCCCATTGATAGCTTTAGCTTGCTAATGTCCTGTCTACTTGACAAAGCATTTGGGTTAGGTGATTGGAGAGGACAAATTGGATTTGTTTTCCAAATTTATTGAATCTCTATGATTGACAAGTTAGTTGGCACCATTAGGCTTTGTCTATAATTAATTAAAGCATTCAAGAGGGAGGAGGCTGTACTATATAGGCTTATGCCGACCTAGATTTTTCTTTTGGTAATTTACGTTAACATGGATTAGTGACAAATGTGCATAGGCTTGCCACAGAATCTTACACAGAAAAAAGAAAAGAAAAGAAAAAAAAAAGTAATATAATCACAAAGTATCTTGCTCTTGAATTATGACACACATGTCGATGAGTTTTATAAAAGAAAATATCTTAACCATAGTGGTTGATAGCACAAATCTGCTGCTTGAATTACACTTGCCCCCCACCCTTCTCTTCCAAGCTTTATCATGATTTCTTAGGTGATGGCTTTACAAGAAGGGGTCCATGATTCTTGTGAATCGATTTTCTTGACCTAATTTTCGGCCCCGAAATTCCATATTATCTTCTTTCTTCACCATGTAATTCTTCTGAAATCAAAAGAAAAAAAACCACATGACTTTGGATACCTTAACCATATTCCCAAAGAGAGAGAGAGAGAGAATTGACATTCTTGCTTTAGTGAGTTCATTTTCCTAAAGAATTTTCATGTATAGAGTTGGACATGTGTCATATACATCAAGATAGCAATTTTCCTAAACCACGGTGTCGTAGCATGATATCTTTGACCAATGTGGGAGTTGACTGCAGAAAAAGAAATTTAGCAATGGATTTCTTAGCGAGGAAATACTATTTGTCTGTAAAAATAACTTGTATATCTCGTAGCAAAAATAATTATCTCTAAAACAATAATATATATACTTATATCGATAAAAATAATTGCCTCTTAAAATTTTCTACTTATAGCAGCAACTTTTTTTCCTACTTTAACTATTTTTTAGTATTAAAATATAAATACTGTTGCTAAAGTTTTAGTGATGGTGGCTACAAAGGTTATTCTTTTTTCGCTGCTACTATGTTATTATAAACATTTAGAAGTAATTTTATGACTTTTAGCAAATATTTTTTTTGTTACTAAAACTCCATCTTTGAAGTTTCTGTAGAAAATTCTTATATCGATCATATAGGGCTCGTTTGGTTCGCAGGAAAAGAAGGGGGAAAAGTGTGGTCAACGGGAAAGTAATGAAATGCCTCTTGTTTGGTTGGAGTTTCAAAGGAGAGAGATGAGAAAGTTGTATTTCCATGGGAATATGATTCCCACATTTCGTGGGAAAGTTTTTTCCATGAGAAACATGGGAAAGTTACTTTCCCATGAGGTGGGAATCACTTTATTTTTATTTTTTTCCAAAAAGACCCTTCAACATTAAAGAAGCATTAAAGAGGCATTAAATATCTAATTTTTATTAAGGGCATAATAGGAATTATACATAACTTTCCTAGGAATGTAGATGGCCAACCAAACATAAGCACTTTAGAAATTTGTTACTTTTTCATGGCCAACCAAACATGCCAAAAGTACTTTTCTGGGCATTCTCTTCCTAGGAATTTATTTTCCAGGAATCATATTCCTATGAGGAAAAATGCTTTCCGCGAACCAAACAAGCCCATAGCCTTTGTTGAAAGACAATGTTCGAGAGACTGTCATTGTTAAAGAGAGGTTGCAATCATCAGGCATTGACTATTCTAACCTAATTGCCTTTCATTAGTAAAACAAAAAGATATTTGGTCTTATCTACACGAGAGAGAGAGAGAGAGAGAGAGAGAGAGAGAGAGGTGGCAATCATCAGGCATTGACAATTCTAACTTAATTGCCTTGCAGTAGTAAAACAAAAAGATATTTGGTCTTATCTACATTGTTCCCTTTACAGGCTTTGAGCCATATATTGAGGATGGTTTAGCCCAATTCTGTTGTTACCTGATGGAGAAGGTCCAACTCTCAATCTCAATTAATGGGCTTCACTTTCTCTTCGATCACAATTGTGAATGACCTCAATTTCAAAGAAACATGACAGGGTGTAACCAGGGGTTGTTAAGAGCTGAGCATGAGCGAGCAAGGCCTAGCTCAGAGTCAGCTTATTCTACATTTAAGCTAAACTAGTTTATTTAATTGCAAGCCGCATTCAAGCTACTCATGGGCAGCTCATGTAGAAAGTTTGGGGTCCTCCAAAACGTTATTTTGTATAGTTCGAACAAATATTTTTGGGTTATATTTTATTATTAAACTAAAAATATATTATATTTTTTTTTGTAAATTATACTAATTTAAAATAAATAAATATAATAATATATTTATAATAGACAAGAATATGCTTAAAATCATATATATAAATATATGAAAAATATTCATATATTTATTCTTTGAGCTAAATTAAGTCGAACTTAAATAAGCTAAGCATAGCTCAAGCTCGACTTAGCTAAAATGAGCTAACTTGTAAACAGTTCTCTCATTTGATAGCCCCAAGTATTACTATTATGCGATCACATAATATTATATGGATCAAAAAGTTTTGCACAAGAAAATGCGATAGATATTGAAATATATGAGAGCTGCTTGCCATGCGCTAATTGTAGATTTGGGATAATTTAATTAAAGTCTAAATTCTAAAAAGAGCTAAATGTAATTAACATGTAATTAATTTTTTCTCGTGCACTATATTGCGCCTTCGTCTTAGTTCAAAAGTACCACACTTTTTCTTTGATAGTTTTGGAGTCTACATTTGCAAAGATATATTTTTTAGATGTTTTGAATTTCTCTTTTTAGAATTTTCTCTCATCCGTTGGCTAGCATGAGTAGTTTTGTTCCTATGTAATATCTCTACTCCGTTTCTTGTACTAGAAATCCAATGATATTACAATCCCTTCTTAAATGGTAGTCCAACATGGTATAAGTCATTTATTTGAGAAATCTAACTAGAGTTATTGTAGAAATATTCAGAAAGTAATATGTATATATGTATGTATGTATGAATGTTATGTTAATGCATCATATGTCCTAGGAGATATCTAACAAGATAGAAATTAAGAAAATGAAAAAAATCTCATGACTAAGGTGTTGTTTGGCATCCCTTTCATTTTTCTACTTTTAAAGATAAAAAATAAAAATCTTTTTTTATTTGATGGGAGGCAAAATGGATCGTCCTACTCCAGCGAGGAGCCACTCAATTTCGGTCGAGCAGACTTTAGAGCCGAGCAGGCCGGACCTCGGATCGTGTCGAAGGCCGAGCCGACCTCGGACCCCACCAAAGGCCTAGCCGACCTCGGCCCTGTCAACCCTGATCCCGTCAAAGATCCCGCGGATCCCTATAAGCTCCCTCAACAGATCTTTTTGGATTGTGGTGTTAAAGGCTGGTCATTATGATGCCCGTCTTGGGGGACGGGGCATTGACCATTGGCCCCTAGCGTACCATTAGGTAACACCTCGAGGGGGAGCGTATTTGCAACGCATTGAAGAGCTCGCTCAACCACTTCCGCTTATAATGTGACGGATCCTCAGAACAAGTTTGGAAAGATATCTCCTGCATCCTCCGTCCACGGGATTGATCTCCGTGATTCATGCCGCCTCCAACTAATGGTCAACCAATCACAAACCGTCTCGAGACACCAAGTAACGGCCGAAACCCTCACCCTATAAAAAGGAGGTAGAAAAAGACTCTCGATAAGCTTTCCAAAGCTTCTCCAAGCAATTACAAGCTTGTTTAAGCTATTCTAAGCCATTAAAGGTGATGGAAAACACTCAGAAACCTCTCAAAAGGTCCGGCTAAGTTAGCCATCGGAGGGCCTTCGCCGAAATTCCCGACTAAGTCTTTGTGCAAGTGCATTGGAGTGCAGGAAGTGGCTCGTTTTCTCCGTCCCGGCCGGCACGTTCTCGGCTTCCTCTGGCATGGTCACCCTCAGGCCAAATTTCAACCACAACATTATTCATTATTTTTTTTAAAAAAAATAGATATATTTGGTATAACTAATTATTTTAAAATATAAAAATGGTGATAGTGGTGGAGGCGATGATAGTGGTGGTGGAGGTAATAGAGGCGGTGGTAGTGTTAGTGGCAGGATCAATAGTGGTATGAAGGAGGTGGTGGTGATGGCGGGATTAGATGGCGGTGGTGATGATGGCGGGATTACATAGCGAAGTTGATGATAGCGACTACGACAATTGAGGGGAGCTAGATCTGGAGGCTCCGCATTCACCCATGAGTTGCCATGTTCGTTTGGAAGATGGCTTGGGGGTGCTTACCTCCAGAGGTATGCTGGCCCGGTGAGGGATGCATGTTTCTCCTGAGTGTCTGGATTGCCTAGAAGTGGAGGAGTCTATTTTCCATATTATCTTCGGATGCCCGAGGGCTGCCCAAATCTAGGGGTGCGCATGGGGCCCCCACGATCAACGGTTGGGGTGGTCGTCGACCGAGAACTTCCTGCTTTTCCTAGAGACTTCAGTGCGGAGTCCGGGCCTGGAGGGACCAGTGATCAAGGTTGCCTACTTAGCCTACCATTGCTGACTAGATAGGAATGCCAGGGCTGCATAGGAGGGAGTTATTTATGTGAGGCCGTTACTGGGTGCGGGCCGCATTTTGCTCGAGAGAGACTCGGCCATGGTGATAGAGTCGATACAAGACCGGGGTCTTGACACGAGTTCGAACCTGCTGCTATGTGATGTTCGTAGACTCTTAGACGAGTATAGTCTTTCGTGGGTTATACATGTTTATAGAGAGGCGAATAGCGCGACTGACTGGGTGACCTCATCTGCAGCTCACCATTCTAGAGGCTTCACCTGGGGCGACTACGTGTCAGTGCCTCATTTCCTGTGTTACCTTCTTTTTTTTAATTTTGTTGGTTGTACCCATGCCTGGCATGTGTGAGTTGCCGCTGTACCCAAAAAAAGTAGTGTTAGGGTGTTGACAATATGGTAGGCGATGATAATAGCGATGTTTTTATGGTGAGTGCAGTGGCGATGACAATCATAGTGCCGTAGTACTGAAGAGCATAATGGTGGTGGTGCAGTAGTAGTGGCAGGGCAAGGGTATCGGTAATGTGGTAAATATGGTGGTGATTGCAATGGTGGCAACGACAAGAAGGTGGTAGTAGGGTGGTAGTGAAAACTCTCAGGGCAGTGGTAAAAAAATATAAGTTTTTTATTTTCAAAAATATTGAAAGTAGGAATTCTCACTTTTATTTTTTTTAAAACAATGGAATTAGTTTTTTGAAAAATAAAAATATAAAAATATTAACATTAGGTATATTTTTATTTCTGGTTTTTGAAATTTTATCTTTAAAATAAAAATATGAAATAAAAATGCTTGGATGTTTTGAGGAATTGGCCTCTTGTTTCCCAACTTACATGTTCCAAAAAAGTCTCTCTCTCTCTCTCTCTCCCCAAAAAATTAAAAACTCCTAATAACAAAGAAAGGAGATAAATAGATCATAGCCCTCCATTTGATGTGTATATAACATATGTCAAAGCCGGTTACATTAACATTAGATGGGCGGATCACTCTTTGTTCTCTCCCAAGTTCCATCCTCTTTGTAGAGAATATTAAAACATAATAAAAATAAAAATAAGCACACTTCTTCATTTAGTTGAAAGGAGAACGTTGTGTAGAAACTGGTTCTGAAGTGATTGCTATACCATTGGAACTTCACTCCTACGCACCTCTCCTAATTTGTTTAGATCTTTAATCGAGTGTAAAGAAGGTTTGAATATTCTCTAGAGTGCAAAGTAAAACCGGCTTTCTTTTATGCCTCCCATTTGCCTTTCCTTCCTTCCTATCTCTTTTCCTTCCCTCTTTAAATTCCTTCTTTTCTTACCCTCTGTTTCCTCCCCTTCATTTCTCTATAGTGGCAAATTTTGACAACTAACATTTTTTTTCAGCTTTCACTACCGCTGCCTTCATGGCCAATCAATTTCCTCCCACAATATCTGTCACGCCCCCATCAGCGCGAGGCACATGAGGCACCTAGTGCCCACGTGGGGGCCACATGAGAGGGGAACACGGGGCTTTTCTGCCAGATATTGTCTGATTCCGAGGCCCGCATGTGCGCATATGTGCTTAGACCTTTTCTTGTTTTTATTGTCCACCCAAAACACATCTACAAAATTTGGAGACATCCGTCTCATGCTCAGGCTCTGAAATGAGTCTAGCCGATGTAGAATTTTTCATTCATCCACCCTCGGACTAGAGCCATCCTCGACTTTGATACCAATTGTCACGCCCCCGCTTGCGCGGGGCACGTGAGGCACCCAGTGCCCACGTAGGAGACACATGAGGGGGGAATACGAAGCTCCCCTGCCAGATATTGTCTAGTTTCGGAGCCCACATGTGCGTACATGTGCTGCTCAGACCTTTCTCTGATTTTTTTTTTCCACCCAAAATGTATCTGCAGAATTTGGAGACACTCGCCTCATATGCCCAGATTCTGAAACGAGTCTAGCCTATGTGGATCGCAAACTTAATAATTTAAGTTCTCTGCAGCATTGTCTGCCAACTTCTCTGCCGAGCAATGAAAGATTACCAGATGTCTTTGCCTTTTTATCCTGTTGCTTTCTTTTCTTTTCACTCAACTCTATGATATCAGCTTTCCTTGGATTTATAGTGATATGGAAGTTCCATTACTCTTAGGAAGTTCCATTACTCTTAGCATATACCTTCCTACATTCCGATCCCTTGAAGTTTCCAATAGGATCTGGTCTGGCGCGGGATTTACACCTCGTCACCAGCATAGCCCCCCACAAATCCGAGCAGCGAAAGAGAAAGTATCCCCCAGAAGGTATTGTCCGCTTTGGGGGTCGAGCGCACCCGGAGCCCTCCTCACGGGTTTGCCCCACAAAAGGCGCCTCCTGAGGAAAGGGTTATTGAGCCCCCCATTTAAGACACAGACCTTTTCGCTACACGGTCGATGTGGGACTAAATTCGGAAACCCCCATAACATAGCCCCCCAGCGGGAAAGTCCTGTGCCGGGTTGGAGGCTCCTTCTCCGTGGCGCTGGTCTGGCGCGGGATTTACACCCCATCACCAGCATAGCCCCCCACCGATCCGAGCAGCGAAAGAGAAAGTGTCCCTCAGAAGGTATTGTCCGCTTTGGGGGTCGAGCGTACCCGAAGCCCTCCTCACGGTTTTACCCCACAAAAGGCGCCTCCTGAGGAAAGGGTTATTGAGCCTCCCATTTAAGGCATAGACCTTTCCGCTACACGGTCGATGTGGGACTAAATTTGGGAACCCCCCCACAACATAGCCCCCCCAGCGGGAAGGTTATGTGTCGGGTTGGAGGCTCCTTCTTCGTGGCGTTGGTCTGGTGCGGGATTTACACCTCATCACCAGCATAGCCCCCCACCGATCCAAGCAGCGAAAGAGAAAGTGTCCCCCAGAAGGTATTGTCCGCTTTGGAAGTCGAGCGCACCCGGAGCCCTCCTCATAGTTTTTTCTCACAAAAGGCGCCTCCTGAGGAAAGGGTTATTGAGCCCCCTATTTAAGGCACAGACCTTTCCGCTACACGGTCGATGTGGGACTAAATTCGGAAACCCCCTACAACAGGATCCTTACTTACTGGCCACAACAGGAGTGCCCCCCAAGTAGCCTCCGATAGTCAAAATAACTTCCACGCTTGTGTTTTATCAAAGTTGAGGCACAATGGAGAGCCAAACCTCATATTATTTCACTACCTACTCCATGATAGCTTTGCTTGTTAGTAATTCCATTTCACAGAAGCTCCAGGTTTTAATAAAATAGCCCATGGCTATGATTCTGAGTCTGAGGAATTACTTGTTTGAGGAGGGGGAGAATTAAGACTCCAGCTTAACTAGGTCAGCACAAGAAAATATACAATGAGAAGAGTTCAATTTTCCTTACCACAGAGACTAATACGAGCACCCTTCTCTACAAGATTATGGTGGTTGTTAGCCACCATTCAGGTCTGAATCTGAGAGACCTTTCATTTGAATCTGAGCCAAGTCTTGCTAACTCAGCAACATTCCAAGGAGCAGCATCAACTGAAATATGTTAGCATAATCCATGGATTGTTCTAATTGTTGATCTAGTAAGATGCTTCATAAAATATTTAAATCACATAAAAGGAAATCTAACAATTATAATAAAATATTGATCTAGCAAGATGCTTCATAAAATATTTAAATTATATAAAAGAAAATCTAACAATTATAATAAAATATTAGTAAGAAAATATCTGGCCTGTGAGGTGTGAGAGGCTCACTAAGAGACGCACTGTCCTAAAGCCGTTGTTGCCTTCCCACGTGCAGGTATTGGCGGTCAGCGACGGCTCCAAGATATAACCCAAACGGTTCACAGCAGGCCTAATCTACAGTGCACGTCTGTAGTAGTCAGATTACCTAGTCTATATCGGTTTCCAAAATATAAAATAATATAGGTAATTGTAAAAGAGAGAATGGTGGTAGAGAGAAACAATAAGAGCAAGAAGAAGACTCTTGTATTGTATTTTTCCACTTTTTTTTTTGGTGTAAGAAATGACTCTCATGTATATAGGCCTTTTGTAACCCAACCATAATGGTTGAATACTTATGGCCTCATTAAGACCATAATAAGAGATAATGGGAAGTTTTGAATCTTCCAAATTGAATTTGAAATAATTCTTTTAAAACTTTGGGGGTTACAAATCTTTTTTTTATTAACACCTCTTTAAAATCTTTAAAAAATCCATTCAAATTCCAACACTAATCTGTTAATTGCATAGAGATTTCGGCGATCTTATGATTCTTGGCTCCAATTTTTCTTCATTCTATTCTTCCATTACCTTGCCTTTGATGAATACACAAATGTCTCAGAATGAAGTGATCTTTATAAAACACAGGGTTGGATGGCTGTTAATCATGTAAATTTACCCTCACATTATAATTTGTAGCACCATTTCGTTTCTAGATATTAATCATGTAATTTGCAGCAATTCTCTTCTTGCTGGCCTTCTTGGTAAACTGCCTAAAAAACAAAATTCATCGTGCTGCCATGGAAGTGTTAAAATGCTGACCCCCTTCAGATCGCACCAAGTCTGATTCTCACATCACACCAATCAATATCGGTGTAGGAAATCTTTCTTCGCGAAATCTTATACATGATCCCTGTGCAGTCAATGGAAAATCTTTCTTCAGCACATCATGCTTGATGTGATTAATGATCAGGAGCAGCATGCACATCAGCTTGGTAAACTACTATAAGTGCTCAAAATGACGATCTTTTTCTTCACTCCTTTTTCTCTCTTTTTCTTTTTGTTTCAAACATTGCATTCTTCCTATATGAAAACTTGACATGACAACGTGCTGAAATTGACATATCTATCTTTGGAGAAGGAAGACAAGAAGAATGAGGAGAACTCAGTAGAAACACCTCCCCATTTCTCCTCTCTCTAAAATTCGATTAGAAGATTAAAATCAAGGCGTGTAATATCACTGCCTTAAAAATATGATTCACCCTCACCTATTTATAGATTTTATTACGAAATTTTCAGGCATTTTTGAAGATCCGATGTCTACGAAAATTGGAATCAATATTTTTTTCAATAGAGTTGGAATTCTTCTATATAAAAAAAAAAATTATTCGGTAAAAATTTTAAAATTTTTAAACAAGAATAAAATTAGTATATTAATTTTTTGAAATTATTTTAGTTTTTAAGTTAAAACTCCAGCACTCCCGACCACCGCTGAAGTTCAAATGCTCTTGGCGAGGCTCCAAATATCTCCTCCTCTCCTCTTGCTCCAAAAAGTCGTAGATTTTCCTTCAAGAGAGGCTCCCGCTTCCGATGCGGCGAGCAAGGCCATCTCAAAAAAGATTGGCGGAATGCATTAGTTGGTCTTTGCTGCAAAGGAATCGGCCATTCCTCCCGAAGCTGCAACGCTTTTCCTTGATTCTCTCCCAGATCCTCCATCAAGGTGGACACCAGGCCCGATCTCAACTACGTCTTCCTTCCCTTGGATCTGGAGGCCGGGGATCGCGTTGCTGAAGCTTTTTGTTTTGGAATCATTCAAGTTTGTACCTTAAATGACCATCCCATCTCCTGCTCCCAACTGGTGAATGGTCTTCATCAGATCCATCCGCGTTTTCTCGCCCCCAATCGGTTCCTCATCCCATTTCCTAGCAGGAAGGATGTGCTACAAGCTGCCCTAAAAGGGGTGTGTGTGTGTGTATTACATTCCTAATTTCTCCTCCTCCATATCCCCGTGGATCGTTCATCAAGGAAATAGCTCTGTTAGGCTGGGTCTGAGGGTCCAGATTCGTATCTCGAGCCTCCCCTTCTTCTGTAAAAACCTCAACTCGGTAAGGCGTATTTTCTCAGGTTTTGGAGTTCTCGATAGGGTTTTTTCTCCGTCCACCTTGGACCAGGATTTCATTCTCATTGCCATCCTTTGCGAGAATTTGAAGTTCATTCCTATTAAGTTGAATGTGGTTTTCAGTGACATACTCTATTCCTGTTGTGTTGAGATTGATCTGAGCAATGCCTTCCCCCCCTTCAGATCTCTCCCTTCTACAAGGGTTCGAAGATAAGTGGGTTCAAGATGGCAGAGGAACGAGTGGGACGTATTTTCATGTTTTCATATTTCATGGAAATTTTTTTTTATAAAAAATATAAGAAATTTATTTTTTCTGAGAATCACTCTGTTTTTATTTTTTCTCAAAAAAATCTTTCAGTATTAAAGAAGTATTAAAGATAATTTTTATTAAGGATATAATAGAAATTATACATAACTTTTCTAAGAAAATGGATGGTCAACCAAACATAAGTACTCTGAAAATCTATCACGGTTAACCAAACATGCTAAAAGTACTTTCTTAGGCATCCTCTTACCAGAAATCTGCTTTCCAGGAATCATATTTCTAGGAGGAAAAATGCTTCTCGCAAACCAAACGAGCCTTTAAACTCCTTAGCTCTCTTCTCCTGAGTGTTTCTTCTCTTTTGGCGTGCTTCGGATTGTTGTATTGTTGGAATCCAAGTCTCCAAACTTGAGTCCTCTCCCCACGATCCCTTAATTCTAATTGTTCTTGTTCTTTTATTTTTTATTTTTTATTTTCTGGGTACATCAGCGGTTCACACATAATGGGTGTGAGTCTTGCCTAAAAAGTTAGAAAGCAAAATAGACTGCAAAGAAGTCGGGACAGAAACCTAAGCCACCCAGATGAAATCGTCTGAATGATGAGCTGCATAGATGACCACCCAATCTGTTGCACTGTTGGCCTCTCTATAAGCATGAGAGACCCAATGGGAGATGCATTCACCTAACATACGACAAATATCATGGAGCAGTCGCATTCTTCCATTGGCACTCCCAATTCTCTGGATCCCCTCGATCGCCATGGCGAAGTCTCCCTCGAGGATAATGCGGTCTGCCCCCAACACTCGTCTCGCAAAGGATACTCCCTCCTATGCTGCTCTCAACTCGGTGCTGTCGATAGACTGATCGAAGATATGCTGCCCCTCAATTGCCACCAGTCTGGCCTGCTGATCTTTGATAAAACCGGCGCCGCAGCAACCACCCTCCTGAGTATTACCGTTGAAGTTTACTTTGAGGAAACCAGAGTGTGGGGGCTCCCAAGAGACAAGAACACACTTGGACGCTACGTGAGCAGGATGAGAGCCCCAGATTCCTCTGGCCAACCCAAGGAACGTCGGCGCAGCTATCTTAAATTTGGCCCCTAAAAGAAGGTTCTTTAGAGTCGATCGAAGTTGGCTTTTTAACAGCTCTTCTTAATATTTTGGCTGATGCTTGGACTCCATTTCTCCTACCAATGATGCTTCCACTAACCTGGTTCTGAAGCTCTGGAAACCAGAATTGCTCTTTCTGAATGGAGCGCTAATGTAAGGAGATCTTGCACCAGCATAAAATCTGATCCTCTCTCTAAAAATTCAAGATCTCGATCATAAAGAAGAGCCGGCCCCCCTTTCTCCCATGGAAAGAAATCAACGGAGAGCCCAACTACTACAGTTTTGCAAAGATGAGGAAATTTATTGGAAGCAGCATGCCAAAGTCGAATGATACTAGCTTCTTCCATAAGGTAGCCAATTATCACAAGAAATTCAATTGGGTCTCTCATCTCAATTGGGCTGGTCAAACTCTTCTTTACCATGATTAGATCCTCAATGCCTTTACCTATTACTTCAAAGATCTTATTGGCAAACCGTCAAAACCTTTCATCGATCTTAACCGGAGGAATCTCTACTCTCGAGGAGATCAAGGAGGTTGTGTTCAGCTTCAAAGGGGACAAGAACCCGGGTCCCGATGGTTTTACAATGTATTTTTTTCAGATGTTTTAGGACCTCATCGTCCCAAATTTAGTCGCTCTCTTCCAGTAGCTCCATGCAAAAAAAAACATTGATTTGGCTAGCTAAATTATGCTTTTCTAACTCCCATTCCCAACAAGGAAGCTGCTGCCTCCCCTTTGGACTACAGGCTAATTAACTTGATATATAGCTGCATAAAAATTATCACCAAAGTCCTGGCTTCCCGTCTCAAACCTTTTTTAAACACTCCGATCGATCCTGCACAAACTGCCTTTATTAATGGTAGGTCGATTCTTGATGGTGTCTTCTATGCCTATGAGGTAATATATCAATCTAAAAGAGATTTTGAGGCCATTCTAATCTGCAAATTCGACTTTCCAAAAGCTTGTGATAAGGTCAATCTGGACTATCTACTCAATATTCTTGGATTTAGAAGCTTCCTGTTGAAATGGGGGGAGGTTGGATTAGGAATCTGCTACCATCCTAAAAAATAAAATTTTTTGTTCATGGTAACCAAGGCAATTGGATCCCTTGTAAAAATACCCTCTTTCTCCTTACTTGTTCGTCCTTACTGCTGAAACTTTAAGCACAATGCTAAATAGGGCTGCTTTGTGTGGTGGTGGCGGCCATAAATTGCTTCGGCGACGCACTCATATTTGCAAAAGCCGGAGAAGATTATGCTGCTATCCTGAAAATCGTTCTCTATTCTTTTGAACTTATTTCCAGCCTTGCTATCAATTCCAAAAAAGCAGTGTGGCTATCATTGACCCATCTAACTCTCTTATGGAAGATGGTGCATCTTGGCTTAATTGCAGCAATTCTTCCTTCCCTTCCAATTATCTAAGGCTACATTTGAAATCCGGAAAGTTATTAAAATCAGACCGGTTGTCTTTGATTCATCAATTCGAATCCAAGCTTGCTGCTTGGAAGGGCAAGCTCACACTCTTTTGGAGGAAGATTGGCACTTGTTAATCTGTTCTATCTTCCCTTCCAGTCTATTACATGTCTCTATTTAAGCTTCCGAGCTGGGTGATTCGAAAGCTTGACAAGATCCGCAGGTTCTTTCTTTCGAAAGGCTCTATTTCGGCAAGTGGCCTCTCTTGCAAAGTCAATTGGAACAAAAGGTTTGCCTCTCTAAAATCGGCACCTTCTCTACCTTATTTCTGTACAAATTTTTATCTCACAGAGGGGTTACTTGGCCCATTGTAAAATCTGTTTGGAAGATTAATTGCGCTTCCAAAGTGGCGGCTGTGTGTTTTTGTGATGTGGGTTGGGAATCTACTACTAACTATCTCTTCATTTCTTGTCCTTCGTCTCAAAGATCTGGTTGGCTTTTTTTGATAGGTCATGGTGTTCCCACCACCTCCTCCAACTTAGTTCTTCGCTGTTCAACTTGGTGCAGGATGCATTTTCCTCCATCCTCCAGACAGACCTTTCGGATGTTGATTACGGCTTTTACTTGAGGTTGTTGGTCTGAAAGAAACTCGAGGATCTTTCTTCGCAAGTCATCTTCAGCCAAGACAGTTGCTTCACTTCCATGTTTGCAAGTCTCATACCGCGGCCTGCAGGGTTTTTCAGACGTATGAGACCCTTTGGGATGCCTTAAGACTGTTTGATGCTTCTTTTCATATCCGGAAGGTCGACCTGCTGCTTCTCTTCATGTTTCTCTTTCTTCTACTCAGAGCTCTTGTTGAGTTTCTACACAGGAGTTTTTTGGATAGTTTTCGGCCTCTGTAGCGTTTTTGGGCTTGTTCTTGGCCTATGTTTTGTTGGATGTTCTTGCTTTGTAATCTGAACTGAAGTATCATCCGCGTCAGCTCCGTTCAGATTGATATAGCTGAAACTTCAAAAGGTTCAGAATGCTTATAGAACACATGGTTGCTTTTTTTTTTATTCTTTCTTTCTTTTGTGCAATCTCTTTATTTGTATATTTCTCCTATTGAACAACTTTTGGGTGGCAATTGCCTCCTTTAGCTTCAAGAAGAAGAAGAAGAAGAAGAAGAAGAAGAAGAAAACATGCTGAAATTGATAAAATCTTCTGGTGATAA
Organism: Phoenix roebelenii; assembly: GCA_025769935.1. Classification (NCBI taxonomy): domain Eukaryota; kingdom Viridiplantae; phylum Streptophyta; class Magnoliopsida; order Arecales; family Arecaceae; genus Phoenix; species Phoenix roebelenii. The sequence continues at coordinate 30,081 of JAOXJJ010000717.1, read as the reverse complement.
ATAATTTAACAAATTCAATTTTATTCTCTTGATGAGTATATATTGTTAACATTTGTGGAACAATTTTTATTTAACTGTTGATTTTATTTGCGCGACTTTACATGCTTGTGCAATGAGCCAATGGGTCATCTGTTTTTGCTGTGCAGTTTACCTGCATGCTTGTGCAATGGGGTCATTCTGTTCTTTTTTTTTTTTGCTGATGAAAAAAGGGTAGAGGGGGGAAGGCAAGCCCACCCCGCGTAGCAGCCCCCACTGGGCCCCCATCCCACCAGGAGAATGTTCGATGCGGGCAGATACACCGTGTGTTGGGCACCCCGGCTATTTTACTCATGCCCTCCCCATCCGTGGGCCGGCCCGGCAACCCGGCGCCAACCCTCCATGTGAGTACGTCACACTCAGCACCACCAAGGCTACCAGCCGACCAGTAGCGTTCCAGACCCCATGTCCAGGCTAGGAGCATCCGGTCCCCACATTTAATCGACGCCCGTGCATTTCGAACCTAAAACCACTTGGTTGGAAGCCAGTGCCCCGTTCCAACTGGGCTACCACCTTGGTGGCTTGCTCATAGAGTTTATTATGGTTTCCCGGCATCGTGTATAGTAGATCTATTGAATGGTGCAATACACGATCTCTGTCACAATGGATTAATCTTATTGTTGCATCAAGACTCACCGAATAATTTAAACAAAGCATATTTAAAAGCTAACACAAAGATGCCCATCAAAATAAATTCAAATAAATCTGTCTTTTCTACACCATTTTCCAAACTCATTTTCCCTAAACAATCAGCTGCTTTCTTTTCAGAAATCCACACACCACTGCAGTCAAACAGCATACGTTTGATAGGGAAGATAAACCCCCTCAAAATAATCTGCATCTCTATTCAAAGCCGCTACTGTATTTGATGCTCCTATCGATCAGTTTCAAACTATATAATATGGAGATGCTCTTCCTTTCTTCACGTTTCTCAGGCAAATGTATTAATTAATTTCAAATGGAAACATTAGTCAAGCAGAAGAGACCAAGCTGCTTTCTCTATCATTGGCCGCTATAAGGGGTCTTTCAATCTCTCTCACTAGTTTATTAGTTTTGGAAGGATTAGTGGGCGGCTCCATCTCAACGATGTCACATGTTTTTACCTAACAGGTTCAAAGCTGAAAATGATAGTGTAGAAGGTACAATCTTCACATTTAAGCAACACTCACTATTCTTGGCACTTAGATGAGTCCTTAAGGTGGGAAAAATTTGCTTCCAGAACTTTTCTTTTACAAGCTATTCAAGTTGTAATCGAGTTCTAAGAGCTTCCACAAATTTCAGTAAACATAAAAGCTCTATGACACTATAAATATCCCCTTACTCCTCTTTTTTTGATCATAGTAAATAGAATTGATGTTTTTGAGTTCTCTTTGTGAGAGTTCGTGGTGGTGTAACCGTCTCGCTATGATGTGATTCCGTAGTAACTTTCATGCAACTCGAAGGCTCTTCTTCTGGCTTGGTTTTGGAAGGCACTATATGAAGCCGGCGCTACATTGGTGGATTTACAAAATATCCAATCGAAAACTGGGCAACCCTAGTTGGATCAAGAGATTCGGTTAGTAAGACTCCACCTAATTATCCTAGTTATCTTGTTTAAATTTTGCCTTCTAGTTAGCTTTAGTTTTTAGGTCTTCTTGCTTTCTTACTCTTAGATTAGCATTCTAATTGAATTAATTTTCTAGTTATTTTCTTTTTCTTCTTGCTTCAATTACTATTATAAAAATCCAAAATATTACTTTTTAAAAAAAATCTAGAAAAATCTTAATTCCCCTCTAGGATAAGAGAGGCCTTGATAGGGGTCCCTAGCAGGTTTATTCTAGCAATATTGCATACCCCAGGTTGTCTTCTACTTGGATGCATCACTTCCATCACCCATTTAGGTTAACCCTTTTTGGCTCACACATTAACCTCGCGCGGCCAGCCGGCCAGCTTCCCTAGTCCTTACAAGTACCAGCCTACATCGGATTCACTCTATAGAAAGGAAGGCAAATACATTTATGATAATATCACTATTACGACACAAATTACTTGAGTCTCTGTTCAATCTCTTGGGCCTCCATTAATCATGAAGCACGCAACCATGAATCCACCTGTTAGGTGTTTTAGAGACTCCTTTTTTTAACAAAAAATACACCTTCAAATGAACAAAGAAGATAGTGTATAACAAGAACATAAAAAAATTTGGGGGAAAACAGGTTAAAGAGTAAAAGTGGGGTGTTAAGGGTTACAAGAATTGGGAGGAAAGGATCATGTGAAATTGAGACAAATTCCACAGTAGAACCAAAACTGGTTTAGGCCACCAATACCTTCTATCTAACTTGCACAGCATCTATTGTTTTTCAATTAAATGCTCGTATATCCTTTCATTTCCATATGCTCTCACTGCCATAGCTAATTGGGAGCATCGGTATGTACATCACACACCACCAACCAGGGCCGGCCCAACCCTTAGGCGACTGAGGCGGTTGCCAAAGACTCTGGCTCAAAGAAGGCCCACCGCAGAAAATGCCTCAAAGACAAAATGAAAAGAAAAAAGATCCTTTTGTGAACATCTTAAGCCGGCCTACTGCAGGAAAGATCTCAAAGACAAAACGGCCTTAGGCTCCTAAATACATTGGGCCGCTCATGCCACCAACTCAACAATAAAATAAATGTTCATATTTACTTGATCATTGATATTCTGGTACCGGACCATCCACGAACCATAGTTCTGCCCATGGACGATAATATCATAGTACTATATCTCAACCCGAACCTGATACATTATATTTTTGTCGCCATCTGGCTAGCTCTAATGCTAGATTTCCCCGACATTGAACTACCAACAACCATGACTCTGCCTGCGACTACTCGCCACCACACACCAAATTTTCATTTTTGGTTATAAACACAAATTATACATGTCGCGTTTCTGTCCTAACCAGTTTGTCCACATGCCCCAATTTTATTTTTCCAATTATGCCATTATGTAGTATTTCAACTTTATCATAGAGTTATTTCACACAACATGCTAACTATATGCAGACATTAGTCAATATCATGCTTTACAAAAATAATTCACATAATAAACCATACAATGTCAAAACAACATCAAACACCGCACACACATACATAAATATTTGTAATCATGCTGGAGATAGTGTCAAAGCATTCTCACCTCTTTAGTAGTGCAATATGTCACCTCGGTCTGGTAGCCCACCTAATACGTTTGGCTAACTTAAAAAAAAAAAATCCGACATAATAAATTTAGAAATAAAATTCTCGCTAATTTAAATAATTAATCGATAATTTCTAATTTTTCTCAATTCCAAAAATTCCGATTCTTCGATCTATCCCTAATCTTGATGATCAACTTAAGAAAATAATAGATTAGAATTCACCTTGATTAGTGGATTAGGGAGACGCTAGACTAGCCGTCTCTAGGTTCAGATTGCTATTCACCAAGGGTAGAGGAAGAGGGGAATGAGGGCTTGGCTTCCATGGCCGCTGGCACAGGAAGAGAGAGAAGAGGGAGGCGGGCGGCAAAGGTTATATTTTTTTATCTTTTTTGGGAAAAGAATAATACATCAAATAAATTAGTCAAAGAATCATACATCAGAGGATACTAAGATGGCATGTTATTTGATTTATTAACATTTACATATTTAGTAGTTCTGGAATTTGTTCAGACTCCAACAGACAGGTTCGACTTTACAACTGGATTACCGTCTATTGAAACCTGAACAGTTTTCACTCTTTAAAATTTTCCTTGAGGAGGAGCCTATATGAGAGAACAAGGAGATATAATATTCCAAGAGGAGTGATAGATGCTATTGGCACAACTCCGACCAAAATGCTGAGCTGGTTGGACTATTGGAGCATTCGGATTGGATGGTCGGTTGTTCAGGTTGTTCAGGTTGGTTAAACTATGACTCGACGGTTGCTGTGCTTGGGTGATGATAGTTCTGATGCTTATCGCTTTTGAGGTGGCCTTAAATGATAAAGATCTTGCTCGGATCTTCACTCCAACGTGGGATTCGATATGAAACAACAAAAATAAGAATATCTTTTTGCTAGAGATTATTCGACGGGAAACTCTCTAATGCATGAGTTAGACTAATTCACATAGAACAACGGAGGTATTATAAGAGCGGCAAAATGGCATAAAAAAAAATAAAGAAGCGCTTCCCGGGCTTAAGAGCATTTACCTAAAAGATCCTTTAGGAGTAGTTTATATAGGCGAGGGTCATCACTCATCATTGAGGAAATCAGCCATGTCGATCAACGGTTTGTGGTAACAGATCGCACATCCTGAAGATCATGCCTGGATGTTTAGTCTACACTTCTCGCTCTACATCTTACTCATTTGTCACGCAATTATGGAAACCGTTTGAGATCGTGGTCGAGCTGTCGTCAATTGGCAGAAGAGTTTAAAATTCGAGGTGCTCTTCGTGTAGCTCTAGGATTAGCAAATATGGCGGGTGTTGCTGGAAACGGGACCCGGGGGCGATCACTCGGCGGAGGAGGAGGAGCTCCGGTGCGGGTGGGCGAGCGGCG
>JAOXJJ010000716.1:641410-657710 GCA_025769935.1 Phoenix roebelenii | reverse complement strand
CCGACACCCGTAATCACTATCCTACAAGATACGTGCTATTGCGTGGTTTATTTTCAAAATTGAAATAACCGATCACATCACAGGTACATATGTACCCCTCTATAAAAGAAAAACCCCTTCTTCTTAGAGGAGACTCGAGACTTCTAAGATATCTTATCTCCCTCTACAAATTAGCCCCCTCTGATTTAAGCATCGGAGGGCCGGCGCCGGAAACCCTGGCCATCGGCTTTTTGCAGGTCTTCTGGAGGATGCCGCCCCCCGACGGACCGCCATCCACCGCCTCTTGCTGGAGCTCTCTCCTTCTCAGCCATCGGTCACCCCCGGGTCCAAATTTCAGCAATAGATGGCAAAGTAACACCTTTCGAAAATGTATTCTTTAATAATTGAAAAAGCATAGGAAAAGATTTGCTATACCACCCATTCAAATATTTCAAATGTAATAAATGCTGTAGAAAAGAATTTTTTGTAAAATTCTTACAATTCGGATACAGTTCTTGATCACAATCTTTCACCAAGTTATCATACCGAGCTGTATCATCAGAATGTATAGATTCCTCCACATGCATGGACTGATTAATAACTGTACGCTCATCACCTATTACGGCTGTTTCTTGTCCTCCACTGAAATCTGTTAAATTATTAATACTATGTCCAAGAGCATCTCTGAGTATGCCCCTTATATCATCTTCTCCTACAAAATTTCATTCCGTGTTACTAGATCCAAAATTGAAGGTGTGTTCTAGATAGGAGAGCTGGTTACATGGAGACGGCAATGTGGACTCTCCATGAAGTACCCATTCAGTAGAACCCTTTAGAAAATTATTTCACACCAAGTGTTCTTCAACAATTTTTGGATCAAGAGCAGAACCGTTTATACATTTTTGATATGGACATAAAATCTTTCCATTCGTATTAGATTTCTCAAGAGCAAACTTAATGAAATTTTGAACTTTATTCAAATATTCAGCACTGGATCTCAACTTATTTATCCAACTTTTGTCCATTCTATTAGAATACCGATTGAACTGCAATTTATTTAAAAACCATAAACAAAATTAGGTCTCTAATCCTTTTGTTTCTCTAACAATAAAAGAAGACATGAAAGAAAGGCTAGTACTATGGGCAACATCAAATTAAAGGCAGGCTTGTCCCTCTTCGTCCCTATCTCCTCCCTTAAGCTAAATAAATTTACATTAAATATATTGTCAAGGGCTTGAACAATATTGATCAGAAAATATAGTCTTTCAGAATAGATAGAATGATGTCTCTAAAATAAAGAACCTCATCACCTTTTATATTTGTAAGATTAAGATCCATTCAGTGCATTCTTCAAATTCTAAACACTCTTCAGTCATTCTTGAAGTAGCCTGCTCTTAGTTTGAAGCTTTAGTAGTTGTGAAAAGTTGAATCTAGATCTTAAGTATGGCTAATTCGAATCTGATGTACTCACCCAGGCAAGCAAAACATAACACAAAACTAAAGCAACAAGAAAAGATGGCGTAGAACAAAATCTGCAAGGGCCATCTGCTTGGCACATCATACCGAGTGTCATCACCTTCTTCAAAATTATTTTTCTAATTAAATAGATACATTTCAAACTAAGAGGTTTCCATTTCTCTTTCTCTTCCAAGGGACTCCAACAATTGCAAAAGTGGTGGGATCAAGCATTAATGTTCTCGAATGCAATTCATTGACAAATATCTTTGCTTGATTATTTGAATATTCATATCACGACATCAAGATAAAGGTTCCATTGTGGCTAAATTGGGGAGGGAGAAACTGACTTAGTGAATGGGTCCGCCACATTATCAATGGAGTCTACTCTCTGCACCTCTGCATATTTCTTTTTGAGGTAGTCGCGAATTAGATGAAATCGCCGCTATATGTGCTTGAATTTCTGGTGAGACCTCGGCTCCTTAGCCAGTGCTATGGTGTCGTTGTTGTCGCAGAAAAGGGTTATGGCATCTGATGACATGACTCCTAGCCTTGAGATATGGTCTACCTGGCGAGGAGAAGAATGCTTTAGGGCTCGTTTGGTTCGCGGGAAGCATTTTCCCTCCTAGGAATATGATTCATGGGAAGAAGATTCCTAGGAAGAGAATGCCTGAGAATGTACTTTTGGCATGTTTGGTTAAACATGAAAAAGTGACAGATTTTCAGAATGCTTATGTTTAGTTGACCATCCACTTTCCTGAAAAAGTTATGTGTAATTTCTATTATATCCTTAATTAAAATTAGATTTTTAATGCCTCTTTAATGCTGAAGGGTCTTTTTGGGAAAAAATAAAGATGGAGTGATTTCCGCCTCATGGAAAAATATCTTTCTCATATTTTTCATGGAAAAAACTTTTCCATGAAATGTGGGAATCATATTCTCTAGGAATACAACTTTTCCATCTTTCTCCTTTAAAAACTGCAACCAAACGAGATGCATCTCATTACTTTCCCGTTGACCATACTTTCCTCTATTCTTTTCCTGCGAACCAAACGAGCCCTTAGAGTGGAATCCTTGTCAGAGTGGGGGCTAGGTGCACGACGCCTTTCGTCTCGAGGTTTCACGGCTTCATAGATGGGAATGATGACTATATGGATGAGTACGGTGCGTCCATGGTCGAGAATGTTGACTTAATTGAGCAGAATTAATCTATTGCTGTTGATTTGCTGCTGTCTGTTACAAGCCCCTAATGATCTTATGTTACTATATTATAATAATATTATATAGTAATATTATTCTATGACTTGATTGAGCACCGTTGCTAAGATCATGATTGCAACTTATTCGATGATCTTTAGCGTTACTCATAGGCAGGATCGATCAGAATGATGCATCGACTAAAGCTGAAGATATTCATTTCGATTAAGGCTGAGGTCAAAAAAGTCAGATGAGCAATATTCTTTCCATCAACTCTAAATCAATCTATATAATATTTGTTGACCTACTAGCTGAAGGACCCATGAACCTGTAATGGAATATCACTTCTCGGAGGACTAGTGGAACACGTGAGACCGAACACCGTAATGGACACGTTTGACTACCAACCGTAGCTAACTACACGACGCTGCTGCTATTACTATAGGAGGGAGGAGTAGGAGAAAAATATGCCGATCGGGTCAGTGCGTCCCGGGCCGCAGCAAACAGCCAAATCAACGAAGGAGACGGACGCCGGCCCACGTTTTTATTTTCTTTGATTTGTCCACCCCTTCCGTTTTCCCGTCTTCCCTTTCCATGCCAATCGCTTCTCGCCCTCTTCCGTTTCGTGTCCGACTTTACCACTGTTTAATTTGATGTGGATCTTGGACCTTTCCTCGTCCTCGCTGCTTCCCTATTCGTTTCCACGGGCCGCTTCCTTCTCAACGTCCACTACCCGTCATCGCACGCCGCGCGTGACTGGCCCGACCATGATCCTGTAGCTTGAGCGGTACGCTTATCTATCATCCGCCATCGTTCAGTGCACGAGCCAGCCGACTGGATGCCATCGGACGCTCATGAACCGGCCGTCTGGTGGTGGGCCCCGATCACAGATGCTAAGCGTGCACGAGTCGCCGATCGTCGAATTGGAACGGAAGAAAGGGGATCCCTGCCTCTCCGCTGTCCCGATCCAATTCCTTCCTTCCGACCGTCCGACTGGCCTGCTCTTTACTTCCTTTATTTCCCCAACCTCCATCCGTCGTATTATTCCAAATATCCAGTTCCCACTCCTCCTCTCCTTCCTTTCTTCTCCGCCCACGCCAAGCTTGTCAAACGGTGCCAGCCTTCCCCAGCTCCCAATTTATTTATAGCCCCAGAACTCCACCGAGTAAAAGGACAGCTCTGCCTCTAAAAAGGCAGCGGAAAGGGGAAAAGCGGGCGAAAGAAAAGCAAAATATCTACGACCCTCCCTTCTCTCTCTATCCCATCGGCTCTTGCCCTCATTTTTCCCCCCCTAGACCTAGACGGACAGATCGAGAGAGCCCGCCCAAATGGAGGCGTGCTGCTGCTCCTACTCCCCTTCCATCTTCTCCGTCCATTCCATGGACCCCTCCCCTCTCTCCGCCCGCTGCCGCCCCCCAAGCCCCAGCCCCTCCTTCACCCTCCGCCGCGCCGCCCCGATCCCGGGCTCCCCCGCCGCCGCTCCCTCCAGGGCCGCCCTCGAGTGTCGCGGCCGCACCTCCCTTCTCCCCCTCCGCCGCTCCTCCTCCGCCGCCCCCTCCTCTACCTCCCGGCGGCGCCCCAGGCGCCCCGTGTCGGCCGTCTTCGAGCGCTTCACGGAGCGGGCCATCAAGGCCGTCGTCTTCTCGCAGAGGGAGGCCCGCGCCCTCGGGGCGGACATGGTCTTCACCCAGCATCTCCTCCTCGGCCTTGTCGCCGAGGACCGCTCTCCCGACGGCTTCCTCGGCTCCGGCATCACCGTCGACCGCGCCAGGGAGGCTGTCCGGTCCATCTGGACCGAGACGACCGGCGGCGGCGATCCCTCCACCTCCCGGTCGGCCACTGACGTGCCCTTCTCCATCAGCACCAAGCGCGTGTTCGAGGCCGCCGTCGAGTTCTCCAGAAACATGGGCTGCAATTTCATCGCCCCCGAGCACATCGCCATCGGCCTCTTTACCGTCGACGATGGCAGCGCCGGCCAGGTGCTCAAAAGGTAAATCTGACCCCCCCGCGGTTCGTTCATTCTGATTGCCTCCTCCAACCCTTGCTTTGCTTCAGCTTCGGTCTGTTCGTCCTCTCCTGTGTGATGTTATGTATCTAGGGACAAACTTAAGTTGCTTTTATTTTATTTTATTTTATTTTCTAGCACTGACTTTTGCAGGACTGATAAATTCTTTATTATCTCGATTGATGTTTGTTGAGTTGATCTTGAAATAAAACAGATGTATCGGTGAGCTAAATAATCTGCGAAATGTCTATTGTTGACGTTAGAATGTGAGAAAACTTTTAACATAATTATTCTGGGCAATAGAAGTGGAGTGCTAAAACTACATGAGATGAGAGATCTGCTTCAGTTGTCGGAGACAGATCTTGTCAAATGAAAGCACTTACATCTTGAAAGAAAGAAATAAAAAAATCAAAATCTTAAATAAGTACCATTACTTAAAGTCCATGATTCACATAAGTTATCAGCTGAGAATACATATATGTATGCAGGGATACAGGTTATGCAGAATGTGCTATAAATTTTCTCATAATAATTAATTCATATTTCTATAATTGGCATAATATTAGAATATTATATTCTGTACTTTCCCCTTACTTTTAACTTTTAAAGTATTATTTATCTGGCTTGATCCAGTTTTGGTCCAAAATCTTTTAATATAAGGTGAACTAAACTTTTTGGCCCGCCAAGACTTTATTGGCGCCAAGCAATGGCCCCTCTTTTATAACCAAAACTTGTAAGCCCAACTTGTCTGCATATAGTGGATCTGTGGCAGTATATGCATGTATATGTGTGTGTGATTGTTCAGCATTAACCAAGTTTTTACATCACCTGAGAGGAAAAATATTCAGCAAAGCAGGCATATTTGTAAATGTATAACCTAGGGAGTGTCAAATTTTGTGTCCTTGTCATGGTCATCATTTGACATCTTTATTTTCAGCTCAAACACTTAGGCCCTGTTTGGGCGAGCTTTTGGCAGTAGAGCTTTTCGAAGTAAAGTTTTTGAAAATAGAGCTTTCTAAAGTAGCACTTTTATAAAAAGTTGTTCGCTGTTTGGTAACTATATTTCTAAAGTATTGTGCTACTTTAACATGTATTTAGTAAACAAATTGAAAAAGTACTTTTGGTATAACAAAATGATCATAAAGGACATTGCATAGTATTATACAATAGAGTATAATAAAATATAATATGTATTAATACATAAATATATGATATAGTATAATATTACTATAATGTAATATAATATTATTATAATATAGCAATATAATATTATATACTATAGCGTAATAATTTAATATAATATTAAATTAGTTAACATAACATATCCATGCATTATAATATAATGTAATATAATATTATATTTATAGTATAATATAATAATAAAGATATAAAATATTATAATTATTATCATAAATTAATTTTTCGTAATATAACAAATTTTCTAGCTAGGTGATAAAATTGGTTAAACAATTATTAAAGGAACATTTTGTATAATTGTTATATTTTATCAGATGTATTTTGGTCAAAAAAATAGTTTTCCGACCGAGCCTAAAAGTACTTTTTCGGAAAGCTTCAAAATGGATCTTCTCCCAAAAAGCTATTTTTTAGCTTTCTGAAAAAGCTAAAATAGTTTTCTGAAATTTTTATTAAACACTTCTATTTTATCTAAAAGTGCTTTTGGAGGGCCAGAAAGTACTTTTTGGCCCTCCAAAAGCTCTGTCAAATGGAGCCTTAAACATTGAGAGAAATATTTGCTAGATCTATCCATATTTCAGATATGCATCTTTAACTTCTATATTTTGATAATTAAATGTCATTTTTTACAACATCAATGCTTCATTATGAAAGCTTTGGACTACATCTAGAAGTGCATGCTTGAGCATAAATACCACTACATTGTATGCATTTTAGACTTGTGGTATAGACATTTTGACTTACTAATGCCTTTCAAGCATATCACTATGGAACTTTATTGTTTGTTCTAGACCAAGTTACATGCTAGATGGACTTGGGTCTATGTCTAACTGTGCGATGTGGGTCTATATCTAACTGTCACATCCTTCTAATATAAAATAATACTTTCTCGTGGATTGGTATTCAATTTTTGTACATGGGGTTACTCTGATTAAACCCAAGGGTCCAGGTAAGACAGCCCTAAATGATGAATGATTAAAATACTCTTCCCATGTCTGTTATTGAACTCTCTAATAAGGAAAAACTTTGAAATATCTTTAGTACAATATCCTCTGAATTGCTCAATGCCTTCAGGATATTGTGATATATTAGCATTTACTTCCCTAAACTGAAACTGGTAGTCTAATTTGCTGAGAACGGCTGCAGCTTGGGAGCAGACCTCAACCATTTAGCATCAGTGGCACTGTCTAGGCTTCAAGGGGAACTTGCCAAGGATGGTAGAGACCCATTGGCATCAACTCATAAGATGCAAGAAAAATCTCCTGCTCGAAAGGCTGCAGTTGTAAGGTCCTCTGAGAAGAAAGGTTGGTGGTCCTGTTCAAGAGCTTCAGATTTATAATCTTATGATACCTAAGTATCTTGCTTAGACTGATTTATTCCGATTGATCTCCAATTTCAGAGAAAAGTGTATTAGATCAATTCTGTGTGGATCTAACTGCTCGAGCTAGCGAAGGGCTTATTGATCCTGTAATTGGACGAGATATAGAGGTTCAAAGAATTGTTCAAATCTTATGCCGAAGAACAAAGAATAATCCGATTCTTTTGGGTGAACCTGGTGTTGGGAAAACAGCAATCGCTGAAGGATTGGCCCTTCGCATTGCCATAGGAGATATTCCCATTTTTCTTATGGTATGTTTTTCATGCTTTATTGGTGACATATGTTTCTTCTTTTCTTATATTATCTATAATGACTTATTTGTGATTGTTTTTATTGCAGGAAAAGCGCATAATGTCACTCGATGTTGGTTTATTAATGGCAGGTGCAAAGGAGAGGGGTGAATTAGAAGCTCGAGTTACTAGTTTAATAAGTGAAGTGCAGAAAGCAGGTTGATGGGCAAAGCTACTTTGGAATTCGAGTCTGTTTTTGTGCCATGTTTTTTTTTTGTCATTTCTAATATGTTGAAAAAAATATGCAGGTGATGTTATTTTGTTTGTTGATGAAGTTCATACACTTATTGGATCTGGGATAGTTGGGAGGGGAAACAAGGGGTCAGGTCTTGATATTGCTAACTTGTTGAAGCCTGCCCTTGGTAGAGGTGCATTGCAGGTAATGCTCTTATCTGAGTTAAAAAATCCTTGCACAGGGATAAAACTATATTCACAATTTCACATTTATTTGAAATCATGGAAATAATATAATTTTGAGAGCCTCATTCAGTCCAAGTTGAAGAAACCACTAGTTTTATACAATGCTTAATGGCAAACCTTGTGGATCAAATCTCTTTATTCCTTCGAGTCTGTAATATTAAATGCTCATTGCAATATTAATGGAAATTTGACATATAACTTCAAGTTTGTTTGCTACACCAATTAAATCTGTACCTATGCAATATTAAGGCTTTCAGCTTAGATGCTTATATGGGGAACTGAGAAGAACAGAACAAGGGTTGGAAGCAAAAGTACTTCTCAAGAGTACTAAAATATGGTGTACTTTGCATTCTTATCTGACATAGGAGCCAGTCATTATTAATTTGTTTTTTGCCTTATTGGTTGTTAGTGAATTGATCACTCTTGACAGTCTGTCTCCATGTTTTTTTAATACTCTTAGTGCTCAAAATAATTTTGGAACATTATTCTTATTTCAACATTTTTTTTAAATACGGAAATCAAGTTGTAAAGGAGGCTTGTATAGTTGTATGACTTGCATAATCTTGCATTTTGCCCAAGGCTCCTTTTGACTTGTCCAACATGTTTGAGATTAACATTGAGATGTTGGAAATCCTGACTTAGTTTCCTGCAAAATTATATAAAAAAACCTCTTTATGTTTCAAAACTTTCCACTACTTACGTAGCATCTGTTGTTTATTTATGTTAAGAAGTGCAAATTGAGGTATGATGGCAAAAATCCATGGTTATGTAATTGTATTCATTATGCCATGCTGTCATGTCAGCGATCCTTTATATGACTTTGAATTTTGAAGTCTTCTTACACATACACTGCAACTAACATCTGCTGCAGATTTTATAGCCATCTGCTCCTCGTAGGGTGTCTCTAATATTGGATTAAGCACCTGAAAACTTGGAAGTCTAGAAATCTGTATTTCATTAAAAATAATTGAATAGATAGAAACTTCAGTTCTGTATTCATCTAAGCTGTACCAAGTATCAGCTTGTCTAATGAAATGCACTATCTTTTTCATACATTTTTGTGCCACTTACTTTTCAGTATCCTCAGGTAAAAACCTTACAAACATAGTCTATTGCTCCTTATTTATTAAATTATACTGGGTTGTACAATATTCTATATCATGCTTTCCTGGGTTTCACCTGTATTTGTTGGTGATCTTCCAATACTTCTTTTAATTTTTTATCATTGTCAATGTCCATTATACTAATTATCTGTGTATGGCCAGTGCATTGCATCTACAACTGTAGATGAACATAGAACACATTTTGAGAAGGATAAGGCTTTAGCTCGCCGTTTTCAGCCAGTGTTCATAAATGAACCTAGCCAGGTAATGTTGGGGCTCTTGCTGCTGCAGATCATTCAAGACTGCAGTCTTTTCTCTGTGGTTTAATTGCCAACTATTCTTCCTTTCATAATCTTATAGGAGGATGCTGTGAAGATATTACTCGGTCTACGCAAGAGATATGAAATTTTTCATAAGTGCAGATTTAGTTTGGAAGCCATAAATGCTGCAGTATACCTATCATCTAGATATATTCCTGATAGGTATCTTCCTGATAAAGCAATTGATCTGATGGATGAAGCTGGCAGCAGAGCTCGTATGGACGCATTCAAGAGGAAGAAGGAAGAGAAAGTTTCTATACTCTCAAAGTCAGCAGATGAGTGCTGGCAAGAGATAAGAGCTGTCCAAGCAATGTATGAAGTGGTACTGGTTTCTTCGATGCTGATGTCTAATTATTCTTGTGATCCATTTCTGGCTAACTACATTAGGTTTCTGTTTTATAATTAGGTAGCTGCAAATAAGCTGAAATATTCTCTGGATGAGAGCAGCAGCACAGAGGGTTGTGTTGATGCTGAAGGAGCGGGTGAAATCAGGATGGTCTCAGATTCATCTCTCCCACCAACATTGGATGATGAGTGAGATATTTCGTTCTTGTGTTATGAGGTAGATATCCATCACCTTCTGTGCTAGTTTGAAACCTGTTCTTTTGTATGGATTTTGCTTCTATGCAGACCGGTGGTTGTTGGACCGGAGGAAATAGCCCATGTCGCTTCCCTGTGGTCAGGAATCCCAGTTCAGCAGCTCACTGCAGATGAAAGAAAGCTTCTAATTGGCTTAGATGAGGAGCTTAGAAAACGTGTAATTGGCCAAGATGATGCTGTCATGGCCATTTCTCGAGCTGTGAAGAGATCACGTGTTGGCCTGAAAGATCCTGATAGACCCATTGCTGCAATGCTCTTCTGCGGCCCAACTGGAGTTGGTAAAACTGAGCTCACAAAAGCTTTAGCAGCAAGCTACTTTGGTTCGGTAATTTTCTCTCTTTTCTGTTATTATACCATGGACTCTTAGGGATGTTTCCAGCCTCAAGTGTGACTCAGGATTGCAGTCACTCCTCCCCACTCTGGTTTTTGGCATACCCTCTAACAGGCAGTAGCCAAAGTAAGAGATGGGAGGGAGAGATGGTAACTGGAGTCTTCACCTAACATGACTTATGCAATCCATGCTAAATTGGCTGTTGGACTGACATCTGACAGCAAAAAAAGGCCAGTGCATACAAGAGGAGAAAGGGTGAGAGAGATCAATAGACCAAATCATTTTGAACATCTCTTGCTTCCTCCTCTTCAAGAGTTGGATAGGATCGTAGGTCTTCACTAATCTTGTTTCTCTTATTAATAATGTGTATTTCTTATGCGGAATGCTCGTTTATGCATCTCTCTCTCTCTCTCGCTCACATACACATGCGTGCGCAATGCAGGTGCATACATGCATATGTACCATGCATAATGAGTTCAAATGTGCTATGTGTGGGCTTACTGCTCTTTATGTAACATATGAATCCAGCTTTTTCAGACTTTCAGTTCATAAAACATATCAGTAGCAGCAGCACAAATAAAATAAAGAAAAATTGACAACCTTATTAAGTTTCACTATGTGCTTTCTTCCCCAAACAATCTTGGTGGTGTCTGTTAGTTCATTTTTTGTAAGTATGCCATGATCTGAATGGATTTCTTGAACTGCTCGATAACTTTATTGGGTTCAGTATTCTATTTTTTAGATAAATTTGAAAGATGATCCTTCAATCTTCCTTTCAAGATGACCTTGATCCCTTGATCTGCTTAAATGTCTATAGTAACAGTAGTCAGCTTCCTCATTAAATCTTCCAATTGCAAATATTTTCATTCCTGCTATTCATCTATTGAGTTCAACCGATTTTAAGCATTCATTACTATCTTTCTTAGGTGTCCTGTGCTATTAAGTGGTGATTTCCTTTTTCCATGATCTTTCATGCAACTGTTTATTGTTAATTGAAATTTCTGCTACTGTGCAAGTGACTGTAATAGGTTCCCTTGTTTTGATATGACAGGAGACAGCTATGCTGCGACTGGATATGAGTGAATACATGGAGAGGCACACTGTAAGCAAGCTTATAGGATCTCCTCCGGGGTACATTGGTTATGGAGAGGGTGGCACTTTGACTGAAGCGGTCAGGAGAAGACCTTTCACAGTGATATTGCTTGATGAAATAGAGAAAGCTCACCCTGACATATTCAATATCCTCCTCCAAGTATTTGAAGATGGCCATCTCACTGACTCTCAGGTTAGTATTTGTGAGTGAGAAGATGGGTTAAGTCATATTAATCCATTTCCCAATTGCTATCACAGTAATTGACATGGCGCTAGCCAATTTTTATTTTTTACACCATGCATCAGTTTGTTTAGGCTTGTTAAGTTTTCCAATAGTGTTTTTATAACATAAAGAAACTTTATACAGCATGTCGCATACAATTGTTGCCAGACAAACTGTTAAACATGATACCACTAAATGCATGTTGCATAATATCTCACATGATGCAGCATGTATTGACAGTTCCATTTTACGTCAATGCATTAAAGTTATTGGTTTTGATATTGTATCAATGATGTTCTCGATTTCAACATCCAACATTGTTGTCATAGAAAGATCAGTTTTTCTCTCTCTCCAAAATTAAAAGAACCGGAGAAGGTTAAATTAATTTACTGGGATACAGAATTGTTCTTAATTCATTTTGTCTTATAATAAATGAAAATGCTTACCATGATCCTTATGGCTAAGTATTTGATATAAAAGAGTGTTCACCAATTGACCCTTATGGCTAATTATTTGACATAAAAGAGCCTGCATGTGCATTCTGATGGACGAAAATGTATTACCTGAGTCATGCATTTGCAGATTGGTTTAAGATCTATTACATAAAATTGTCTGCTGATTCAGTTCTACATTGAACAAATCTGTCCATTGTTCCCTTTTCCTTTATTGTTTCTAGAGTCTCTAGAGTTGACATTTACGTCGAATAAGTGCACATGGATCCTGCCGCTGCATGGTCTTGGGGAGGGTCAGAAGTACACAGCTTTATCCTTGCATGTGGAGATATTGTTTCCATTTTCCGAACCTCTGACTTTTAGGTCACAGTGTAACAACCTTACAGTTGCACCAAGGCCCACTCTCATATTTGAACTAAGCTATTATTTTTCTAAATTCATGGGTTCCAACCATAAGGTCTCAACTCAGCAAGAACTCGCTCTACAAGTAAATGAAATTGAGATTGAAGTCTTTTCCCCTCTACTATCTTTTGGTGTACCAGAGTCACATTTCTCAGGCCATATCATGGATAGCTTGATTGTTTCTCTAATTTTATCAATGTATCATTCTAGTTCTTACAGGTTATCTGATGTTCTTTTTTATTATTTTGAGAATCTTCATGGACATTTTTCAAATGTCCCTCTTTGTATCTTTCTATGAGAGAAATTGTAACCATAGCCTTATCCCCAAGTACTTGGGATTGGCTTTATGAATCCTGACTTTCTGTCTGTGCATGAGAGGAACCATACCATAGATGTGAGCCCCTAACCTTCAAGCCTTATTATGGCTACTTGATGTTGTCTCTACAAGTCATATTCCAACAAGCATTCCTATTTAGGGCTACATTTGTTTGTTACTAATTTTAAGTTTGCATGAGAGAAACAAATGCTAATTTTGATATCTTGTTGGCCAATAAATTGGCTATTGCTATTTGAATTCCAGCCCACTCCCCCTTCTCTTTCTGTCTCTGTTTTGTAATTTATTCACAGCAATATATTTTTTTTTGTGAAAAGTATGATTGAAAGTTAAATAAGCATGTTGGCAAAGATAGATCCCTAATTTCCATCTGGAGCTTTTTTGAGTTTAAATCTCTAGCAACTTCTGTATCTTCTTGTTCAACAGGGGCGGAGGGTTTCATTCAAAAATACATTGATTGTCATGACGTCTAATGTGGGGTCTACAGCAATATCCAAGGGTAGGCGAAGCATAGGTTTTTTGATTGCAGAAGACCAGGAGTCAAGCTCATATGCTGGAATGAAAGCACTAGTAATGGAGGAATTAAAAGCATATTTCCGGCCTGAGTTACTTAATAGAATGGATGAGGTGGTCGTATTCCGTTCCCTCGAGAAAGCTCAGGTTTGTTCTGCTCTTTTGTTTCTCCTGGTTCGTTTTCTTCCAACAGTCCCTGAAATTTGGTCTCTTATTTTCCTTGGTAAATCATCATAAATGTAGTTAGCACGACTTCAGATAATCTGCAATATCACTTGCACACTAAGTTCTCAAGTAACTTTCGAGGATCATGCTTTTCAAACATCTGCAACTTTCCCATTGTTGTTGCAAGCATCAAAGTCACTATCTATGAGTTGGTGCATGGTCTTCATATTTTCTACCTTCATCTTTCAGATGCTGGAGATTCTGAATATAATGTTAGGAGAAGTGAAGGGCAGGCTCTTGTCCCTTGGGATTGGTCTAGAGGTGTCTGATGCAGTCATGGATTTGGTTTGCCAACAAGGGTATGACAAGAGCTACGGCGCGCGGCCATTGAGGAGAGCTGTGGCCCGTCTCATTGAAGATGTCATTAGTGAAGCGATTCTGGCTGGAGATTACAAGCCTGGTGACACTGTTGTGATTGATGTGGATGCTTCAGGGAACCCTTTCGCGAGCCAGCTGCCTGATCAGACAATCCATCTATCTGATGCACCATCGACACTCTAATAACTGCGTATCAATCTTTTGTAGTCCTATTCTTTCATTTTGGTGCGGTTGGGAGTTTATGCTGTATGGATGCCTTGGAAAATAACTTGTATATATTTATATGATTCAGTGAATTCAATTCTCATTCAGTGAAACGTGATGGAAAAATATATTGAACCTCACTCGTGATGGGCTACATAAAACAAAATTTCGAGCAAGTGTCTTTAAATGGTACGGGGATACGCACGATGCATCCATAAACTCGATCAGTTCCCATTTCCGATCTCATGGAAATATAAATAAACGTTACCAGTGGCGTAAAGAAACAGCTATTTCGGGGGGAAAAACCACCATGGGAACCACTATTTTCCTCTAAATACTATAGCACAAACAGCGGTGAACATCTAGAACTTGGGCAGCTTGACCTTTATGGGTAATCTAGAACATCTCGGTGGGGTGCCCGTACATAGTGGATCTCCCCAGCCCTCTGGCTTGCCCGGACAGACGGGGTAGCAACACCTTCAAATCAATATATTTGCGCTACTCTTTCACATGAGCAACCTTCCCTTCCAAAAAGCGAAGAACAGATATGTTTTCATGTTGAAATTTTTGAGTCTTCTTCCCTTCTGCAATCCCATCCACCCCTGGTCATAGAGCTTTTGTGAGATCTTATTTGCATGCATGTCTTGGCGTCTCCTCCTCTAATAATCTCCTCCATCCAGTTGTTAATGAACAAAGATTGCCCTGCTCCAGCTGCAATTTTCATGAGCATGCGTTGATCTCATTGTTCAACTTGAAGGTCTAGCAACCCCATCTACAATGAAGCTTTGGTGATTTAATCAACCCCTACCCGGAAATTTGGCTGCCAACACTCCAAGCCAAGAACCTAACCAGGAACCGCCCAGGGCCCATTCGCAATCACCTTATGACGATCCTTTTCTTCATCAAATTGGAAAATCAAGTGACTTCCGGAAAGTGAGATAATCTTGAATTCTTTAGTCTTTCCAATGGAGTTTCATTTCCTTCGTAGCGAAACCAAGGAGCAAGCCATTTTCAAGAAACTTCCCTATAAATGAAATTTCCCGTCATTGACATGCGCCATCATATTCCTCATCAGAAAATGTAACAGAATCAGAAAATTGCTCTTGAAGACGAGCAATCTCCTCCTCAGAAACAATTTGTATTTCCCGACACCAGTATCATCTTTATTTTCTGCGTCTAAGATATGATGTCAAGAATATAAAAACATAACTTTTTCGTAACAAGCACATAACTAATTTAATAAAATGCACGAAAGCCTGCAACAGGAACTACATGGCATTAGAAGTTGGTATTATGCGCATTTTCATCTTAAAGTTAATCGATTGTCTTAGCATGTAGTAAAACCTAGATAAGCTTGTCTTCTCATGTAATAGAAACATATTAAGTAAGGTTCCCAAAAATTTTATAAGATATCTGAAAAAAAAAAAAGTCATCCAACACAACGTAAGCAGAAGCCAAATGCAGCAGCCGATAAAAGGATACTGCTCTGGTATTTGCATCTTGGAAAGTACAGATCTTCACATTTTGGACTGCAGATCTTTACAGAACCATTTTCGGGGGATATACCCATTGGCAAGAATGGTTATGCCCCAGAAAATACTCGAGGGCAGCGCCTATTATTGTCTCTTTTATGCTTTACATGCTGCGTCATCAACCAAAGGGAATATCAATGTGCATTCAAAATCATAGGTAAATTATGCTTTTAGTCCTCCAAGTTTAGGCCAAATTTTTAGTAAATTCCAAAGCTTCACGAAGATCAAATTTGGTCCCTATCATCCTTTTCATTGATTCCGGCAACTTTCTCTCAACAAAAATTCCTGCTAACATTAACTGGTACCCCGAGAACAGAAAGGGATAGTTACCCAGGTCCGAGGAGAGGAACGAATCGAGCGGTGGAGTTGGAGATTTGGTGGGTAACCTGATGCCATCTTTGTCTGGGTTGAGAAGTGTTGCTGGAAATTGGACCCGAGGGTGACCACTCGGCTGAGGGGAAGGAGCTCCGGTGCGAGTCGGTGGGCGGCGGTCCGTCGGCGGGCGGCGTCCTCCGGAAGATCTGCACTGAAGCTGGTGGCCGGGTTTTCCGACGCCGGCCCTCCGATGCTTAAGTCAGAGGCGGCAAGAAGAATATGAGTAGTATTTCTTTTTGGTCAGAGGAGAGAGAGTCCCCCTGCCCCCTCCAGGGAATTTTCCTTTTATAGAGGGGGAGGGGTTTACCTGTGAGGTGACTGGACGAGTGTACTGTCGCATGATTAGGCGTGGGTGGAA
>JAOXJJ010000716.1:622118-641310 GCA_025769935.1 Phoenix roebelenii | reverse complement strand
TCGGTGGCCCTCTGCTCGGCGGGGCGCTCGGTGGCCCTCTGCTCGGCGGGGCGCTTGGTTACGATTTTCCCCCAACAAGAAGGTTGGGCCAAAATTAGAAACAACACGGGCAACTAGTGCACCAGCTAAAGATGGCGTTCTTTAGTCTGGCATTCCGAAGATTTGTACGCTGCATAATCCAGAGGTATGTGCTCTCTCTTGGGTTGTCGAGTGGAATTATTATGACATGGAGGTTAGGGAGCTATAATCTTGATATTTTTTATTAGTACAACTAGCACATCATTATAGTGATTTTAGAGGGCAATGAGCGTTTGTGGATCCTATCGGCGGTTTATGCCAGCATCGATTACAGGGAGAAAAGGGTCCTTTTTTTGGGTACTATGGTAGCTCACATCAACCGTGTGTGAGTTCTACCAACAACGTCAGAGGAAATAAGAGTACATAAAGGTAAGAGAACAAAATCTGTCCTTGTCCACAAAACCTTCCTCAAGTGCTGAGCAGTGAAGGAGGCAACCCAGTCTGCTACCGTGTTCTCCTTCCTAAACACATAGGCTATCTGAAACGAGCTGCTGTCAGCCACCAAGCTTCGGATGCCACTAAGTAGGTGGTGACCATCGCCCTATCGCCCAACATCTCGAATCCACTCAGTCACTATAGTTGAGTCTCCTTTAGGATGATGTAGTCTGCCCTTAGAATCATCCTCGCATAGGTGACTCCCTCCTATGCTGCTCTGAGCTCCATTCCAATAGCGGTCATATCCCCAGTGCACCTTCTGCCCACCATAATCAACTTGGAATTGTGATTCCGGATCACAAACCCGGTACCTCCCCTGTCTCCACTCGCTAAGGCGCTACTGTCAAAGTTCACCTTAAGGTGACCAGGGATGGGGGCTCCCAAGAAACAAGAGTAACTTGGAGCGTTGTAGTAGCGAGATGGGAGCTCCAGATGTCCCTAACCCACTCCTATGAAGATGGGTCCTTTATGATGAGGTGACTACCTTGATTCAGCAAAAGCACCTAATGCAAGTTGTGGGATACTTCAACTGTATCGATGGGCCTCTGGAGAAGCATGGAGGAAAGGCCTTTGGCAACAAAGTTGAAGTCATAGAGTTTCAAGACTTCATCATGGCCAATGGACTCGTTGACCTGGTGTTCACTATACCAAGGTTTACTTGGTGTAACGATAGGTTAGGTCAGGCAAAGGTTTGGAGAGGATAGATCGGGTGTTTGCTATTGCAAGATGAATCCAGCGTGCCCAGACTATTGGGTGAGCCACCTTCCTTGGATTACTTTGGATCATTGTCTTATCCCGGTAAGCACCTCGACTCTAACCCCCTATCATAATCCATTCCGATTCGAGAAGATATGGGTACCTTACTCTTGGTTGTGGGACGTGGTGTAGAAAGCATGGCGATTGGCGGTTTGGGGGGATGCAATGTATAGGATGGCCTGAAAATTGGAGATAGGGAATAATGGTCAGAAGCCGGTAGTCCCAACAGACTTCAGTCCAAAGCCCCTTTTTGGAAAAAGCCATAACAAAGGATTGCGATCCTCTCTAGCTTCTTCGGACACGACGAGAGCAGAGGTACTGCAGGTGTTTTGCAGCCATCCCACTACCATTTTGTGGCAGTCTTGCAGCTGCATGAGTGACTGCCGATCATGCTCAACCGTCGCAGGAATCGCGACGGTGAGCTATTCAAAATCGCTTTATAAAACCCTTCTCCTTAGAGATCAACCCACCTCTGAGCCTTCTTCTCCTTCTTCTCCATCTCTTTTTTTTCCTTCTTCGGTGGCCGACGTGCCACCCAGCCAAGTTCCACCCTTTGAACACCCTCTGTGCTGTTGCTCTATTTTTCTAGACAAAGTTCCATCGTCGCCACCCCAAGCTTGCTGTCCTTGGGGCGAAGCTGATGGCATCATGGGTTAGAGTTTGTCATACTCGGCGTATGCTGAGGGCCAAAGCTATCCTGCTCAAGGATGACTCGACCACTATGGTTAGTTGGATCCCAAGGTTTTCTAGGGAAGTTGGAGGGCCACCACTCCTACTTCAGGACATCTAGGAAATAGCTAGTTGTGGCATTATCTTCAGGGAGAGGCATATTTATAGGGAGGTCACTGGGGCTATAGATTAGGTGGCTTTCTTTGTGGGAAATCACTCTGGTGGGGGTTCTTTAGACTAGTGAGATGGAGTTGTCTTAGACACTTTATAACATATTGTCTTTTGACTTTTTTAGATATATTTACACTATAATATGAGTCATCCGGTGTAGCAAAAAAAAAAACAAAACAAGCCTTTCAGCTTGTTCTTTTATCAACTTTAAAGTTATCTTATTTCACCTTGCAAGTGGCCTTAGCATGGAAAGCACTTGGCACGAGAGAACTTCTAGTCGGCTATGTTGGCTCTCTTGCAAAAAGGATTGGAATTGGATGGTCAAACCTTTAGATCAATTAGTAGATGGGCCACTACCATCTCGCAAGCATCCATCTTTTCTTGGCAATATGATGATAGCTATATGGCAACTTTTCACCGAGCATGTTGAAAAGCTTGTTTCCTCTCTTTTCCATTTGGAGACAAATGGGCGTACCAAAGAGCTTGCTAGCACACTCTTTCATCTCTATTGGGAGATGGACGGTTGAGGGAGTTACAAGCCTAATGGTTAGGTTGTGCACGAGCATGGCACCAATGTTGAATTAGTCATAAAGAAGATAAAAGAAGGATAATGATAGTAGCATGGGTCCAAGTACCATGACCTTCAAAGACTTCTGCTACCATTACACTACTTGTTAGGAAGGAAAAAAGATAGTGTGCAATAGTGAATAGATAGTGTATAGTTGAGCTATGAAGTATTCTATTGGTATTTCTACATATAAACTAGAATCTTATCACAAAAGTAAGCATTGAATTCAAAAGATAAAAGCAAGGATAAGTTAAAGATAAAAATAAAGATAAACTAGATTCACAAACTGGACAAATGCTTCATTTCTTCAAATTACAATCTATATGATAGAATAATTGTCCATGCTCGTGGAAGCAGCCCACGTCTAGCCTTCACTTTTTTTGATATTTCTGGTGATAAGAACCAACTTCCTTTTACTACTTACGTTATCGTACTGACCAATCTTGTATCTTCTATCAGATCGATAGCCATACTAGATTAATGTCGAACGCGTCACTAGTCTTCATTTGACCAGCCCATAATTATTTTGGATCTTTATAAAACTTATGATATCATACCTTTTAATTGACTCAGTCAGCTTCTCTATAGTATCTACTACTTCAGTTGGTTACAATTAGGATATTCACTGAAAGCCCTATTATACTTGTCATGCTCTAACATTACCACATAGTTGAATGAGCACATGTCTCAAAGGTGCCATCTTGAGTAAGAATGTGGTGTAAACATCTAATTGGAGGCTCCATGGCTAATATTTGTGTATGAACATGGCTAAAAGCTTGGTTCGGCCTCATTAAGATTTGATCCTTTGTTTGCATTGTCTTCATTATGTAGTTCCACGAAAGAACCACATATGCATAGTGGCACCTTGGAATAAAAACCTAGCCCATCCTATATTTTCTTCATAGAAGTGAAGTAGGTAGCCTAGAAGGCTATCCTTCTTATATGGTGATAGGTTGCCTTTTCAATTGATAAATTTAGGACATCTCTTGAAAAAAACAATCTTCAAGATCTGCTCATAACTCTTGAGCAATGTCGACATAAGTAACACTATCAGCAAGATCTCTATTGAGAATATTGAGTAACCAAGCTAAAACCATATGGTTATATTGAGTTTTCTTGTGCCGTAATGGTAGAGTTGGTGTAATTGGTTTGGGTAGAGATCTATCCACAAACCAAAACTTATTTTTTCCTCCAACACTAGCAAACCGGTGTTGTAGTTGGCTCCAGCAATGCAATCCCTAGATTATCAGAGTAATGCAAAAAATAAGAAAAGTTGAAGTTAAATCCTCGACAACTATCATTGTTGATGTCGATATGCAAATGGTGATGTGATGCAAGAAGAAATGAGATGGCTTGCAATGCAGAGAAAATGGAATCTTATATGTGCTGCTCCGATACCATGAGAAAATTGGTTAAGAATTGATCTTCTCCATCATACTTCCTTGATTATATATATATAATCTCATATCAAATCCTATAATTTTTGGGATAGCTAGAACTACAGATCTCATGATCTTAGAAACAATTATAATATATTTAAATAATAGAAGTCAATAATAAATAATCTCATATAGAGAGTATAAATATGAAAATAGATCCCATTAAATATTTATGATTATAAGAGTGTAAATGTGGAAAAAGATTTCAATGATTATGGAGAGATGGGAGAGCGCATACTTGAGTTAGTTGCCTAATAGTTTGTACATTATAAAACATAACGCCATCATCAAATATTCTTTAGTTAAACAAGTGCAAGTTGGCAAGGGGAAACTTGCATTACTGCAATTCCAGTAAGAACCTTATGATGGGTTGAGTTTGCAGTAATAGACTGCTCATATTCTAACAATTTTATTATCTCAAGGAAAAGATAATAATGATGACAAGTTTATAATTTTTGCACAAAATTATCTCAGGAAATTATGTATATATTTTGGCTCCAGTTTGTCTTGGGAAAAGTTGTGAAGGAAACCATTCTATTTTCATCTTGAAATGTAAGTAGGGAAAGTCCACAACTAACCCATAGATTTTACATGGGGCGTAATTATTGGAGCTTGTTGTCTGAGAACACTATCAAAATATTAATATTATAAACAAATATTTATCCTATGTGTTGGTTATGCAAATTCCTATTTAACTCACTACCTAATGCAGCACTTTTGCCCTAACGGGCTTTATTGCCATGCATTTGTTTTGTTCTGAGGGCCATCACTTCCCAACTTGATTCGTTTTGGATCCATGTTGTTAGGTGAACCCAAGAAGCTGAAAGCAATCCTTAGCATGGTAGCTCCATCAACTTGGATCCATGTTGTTTAGTGGACCCAAGAAGCCAAAAGCAACCCTTAGCATAGTAGCTTCATCCACTTTCTTAGACTGAATTACGTAAAATAAAACCAATAATGTAGTCTGACCTAATTGTCAAATGAGCCAGGGTGTTGACATCAGGCCTGCACCAGGTATTTGTTTAAGAACGCATCTCCGCATGCTAAACTCATCTTCATAAAATTTGACCAAAAGAGTTTTGTCTTATAAATTAGCAAAATTTGTATCCATCCTCAATAATTAATTTCTACATTCAAGTTTTTTTCATCGAAGCAAGCAGATAAGAGTGATAGGTAAAAGGTTGATTACCCGTCAACCTGACCTACAAATGATTCACTCTAAGCAGCTTTGGATTTGACATAAATGAGTTTGGGTTACAAATAGGTCAACCTATCTAGACCTATTTATTAACTGGGTTGGGTTGAGGTTCAAGCCTTTTATCCGTTTAACCCATTTTGACCCTTTTAATTAGACCAAGTCATAACCCGACCCATTTAACCTATTTAAAATATTTTTGACCTATTTAAAACTTATTTAACCTATTTCTTATATGTTTAACCTGAGCTGCTTAACTTGTTTAAGATGTTTAAATCCATTTAATTCATTAAAAATTTATTTAACCTATTTAATCTAACTTGACTTTTTTAATTAATAGGTTATATGGGTTGGATTGGGTCGGATTACTTGTTTAATAAACAAGTTGGATTCGGATCAAAAATTTTAACCTATTTAATAAATAGATTGGATTCAGATTGATGAATTTTTGATCTGATCCATATCTAACCTGACTTGTATCTGATGTGACCCAACCCGGTTTCCACCCCTAGTCACTAGAATATCTTTTGGTCGGTTGGCAACAAATTCATGTGCCTAGGTTTCTAATAATTTGATTAACTAAACGAAAACCAAGCCAACATGGGGGGAGATTAGTTAATGGACTTCCCTCAGCCTGGTAAAAAAATTTACTAATTAAAAACGAAAAGACAGAGTTATACTGATGGTAAAGTGCATTAGAATAGGCCCTCTTGAGAAATCCTAGCTTCCTCACCAAGAAGGGCTGTGAGGTTTAAGAGACCTGCGGGCCTTCCTATCAATAGAAGGCGTTCACTCCTAGCCTTATCTATACCTAATTTTATCACTATCCTCTCGAAAATGTGATCTCACTCCTCGAGAGAGAGAGAGAGTATAATTTAAGAGATTTCTCACCACCCATGAGACATCAGCATTAGCTCATTAGCATCATTTCCTTGTTCGCAGACTCTGGTGGACGTCACCTTATTTTTTGTAGCTACCCTCCAAATATATGGCATATTTGAAATATTCAACTTCTTGTATGCCCTTCATCACACTGCTGAACGCTGACTCTTTCTTAAGAAACATTAACAATTACATTCCGTTATAGTTGAAGCCAGGGAAGTCACAAAAGGATGGTGACTTGATGCTTTATCGAGCAACAAACTGGCCTGATATATATACATAGATAGCATACTCCGGTCCCCTGTGAAGCCAGGGAAGTCATGTAAGGATAGTGGTTTGAGCAATAACAAGATCACATTGCACTTAAAATAAGCTACTATTCTCAAGCATTGGAGCTGCATGACCTCATATGTGAAGTAACAAATCCTACCTAAGAAACATAGCAAGCTCCCCAATTTACATGATGAGGCTTCTTAAGTGACCACGTAACAGCAACTGGACGCAGACACCCTTTCCATGTAAGAAGAACTACTTTCAAAGATCAACCTAGCTAGGTCGGCAGGTCGAGAGATTATCTATTTCACGGCCAAAAATTTAGAGAGATGGTAAGAAACAAGGAATCTATATCGAGCCATGTCTTATTACTATGTTCCTCGTAAAGCTAGGCTTTTGTTTAATGAACGGTGAAGAATTGTTAGCCTCCAACGACAAGAAGCTATGATGAGGCACCTAACTTCTCTTGTGGCTGTATCCTTGCCTACCAAATGCACTCCACTACTTGGGAGCCATCTAACCCAACTGGCTTGTGGGGGGCTGCGCTCCCCATCCGCCAACGCCACCTAAAAGTTCTCTTCGGCCTCTTTGAAATCTTCTTGGACACGTGGATGGAGACTTTTTCTCTAGCTTCGTCAACTCTCTTTTATGCAGACGTGGCGCCTCGCAGAAGAGCACCCTGTTCTCACTACATTTAAGTTCCTTCTAGCGGTAGCCTTTTCCCGGGAATATTTTCATCTTGCGTGTATCACTCTGCACCGTCAAAGCCCCTTCCCACTTTAATTATCCTTTCCGTGCCCTTATTCTGAGTTTTTATTTCTCGAGGAATCCTTCATTGACGGTGAATGCTAAAGGGAACGCACTTGCAGCTCTTTAGGACTCAGTTTGAAAAAAACTTTTTCTCATCAAAATATTTTTTTTTAAAAATTAATATCTAAGTATAAAATATTTAAAAAAATAGTTTTATATATTTGATTGATTATACAAAAATAATAAATTCTAGCATAGTTTAGATTTGGTTGACTATCTATTTTTTTTAAAAAAATATGCAAAATATCTATTATTTTTTTAATAAAAAATCTTATTCTCTCTATCTAAAAATTTAAAAATATTTTTATAAAATATATTCTAATCCTCATGCCGGTGAAAATTTGGACTTGTCATATTCTATATAATTTTTTTTTCTCTTTTTTCCGACCAAATATAATGCATCTCTCTTTTTTATTATTGACCTTATATTTTTTCTCCTTTTTCCCTGAATCATTCAGTCACAAAAGGGAATAAAATCTTCACGTGGGAAGGTTCGATGATATCTACGAAAAGAAGATGCTCTGTGTGACATGATATCTCAAAATACCTAGGTATCTAATTGATGGTTGGGAAATCGGTTTACAAAGGTAGTGCGAGCGTATAGATGAAACAACCTCATGGTTATGCAGCCACGTGCGGTTTATATTCTTGTGTACTCCATCTACATGTAGCAGTTCATATGTTCCATCCCATGATATTAACTCGATCGGTAATCAATTGGTAGTATTGTGAAAATAAAGGGGCTGCACTTGGTCTCACATCGACTAAATATCGGAGAGGTCTGTTCCTTAAATAGATGGGGCTACCCCTTTCTTTTCAGAGGCATCTTTTGCGGGACAAAACCGTGCATTAGAAAGAGACTATGAAACCTCCTTCAAAGCGGACAATACTACTGAGGAGAAGCAGTCGCTTCTGCTGTTTAGACCTTTGGGGACGAAGTCGAAGGGCGGCAAATCTCCCCATAGTGCTGGATGCGCGGGTCGGAGGCTAATCTCCTTTGACCTCATCATTGGTAGCCCATGCAGGTCCTTTTGACCCCGGCACAGACCTCCCGCTGGAGGAGCATTGTTGTTGGAAATAAAGAGGCATGAACTTAGTTCCACATCGACTAAATAGCGGAGAAATCTGTTCCTTAAATAGAGGAGGGCTACCTCTTTCTCTTCATAGGCGTCTTTTGCGGTACAAAACTATGCGCTGGAAAAAGATTATGAAATTTCCTTCAAAGCGGACAATACCTCTAAGGAGAAGCAGTCGCTTTTGCTGTTTAAACCTTTGGGGATGAAGTCGAAGGGCGGCAAATCTTTCCGTAGCGCTGGACGTGCGGGTCGGAGGCTAATCTACTTTGACCTCATCATTGGTAGCCCATGCAGGTCCTTTTGACACCGGCACAGATCTCCCCACTGGATAGGGGTGGCAATCGGGTCGGATTGGACATAAACGGGTCGGGTCATATGTAAATCGGGTCAAAAAATTATAAATCTGAACCCCACCTGTTTATTAAATAGATCAAAAAATTACAACCTGAACCTGACTTGTTTATTAAACAGGTAATCCGACTCGACCCGTTTAACCCGTTTAATAAACATGTAACCCATTTAACCCAACTTGACCCGTTTAACCCAACCCGACCCGTTTAACTGTTAGACTTAAATTAGATACTTAGCAGTTAGCAGTTAGCAGCGTGTAAGCCAATATAATTTACCATAAATCCACCACGATCAAGCAATTTTCTTAAAAAAATAAATTTAACCAGAAATTAAAAAAACACAGAGAGGAACAACTGAACAAGGGGAAGAGAGAAATTAACAGATTACAATTTTCTTAAAAAAAATAAAAAAATGGAAACGAGAGCCCTCAAAATCTCTGATCTAGGATTCTAGGCGCCATCCCCAAATTTTTTTCTCTCCAGAAATCATCGACGGCTTCGATTTGGGTGGGGGAAAAAATCTGGAAGCCCTAGCTTTCGCCCTGAATCAAACCATAAAAATCAAACCATTTTCTTTCACCGGCATACCTGCTGCTGGACTCCGCAGTACTCGCCGCTTTGAGGAAAAGATAGAGCGCGTTCTTGTCCTCCTCCTCCGCCGCCTTGGGCTCCATCTTCGCCACCGCCTCCAGCTTCATTTTGGCGGCCTTCTCCTCCTTAATTTTCTTCGCTTCTTTGCCGCTTGCTGTGGGGTTGCTTCTAGTAAGAGAGAGAGAGAGAGCAAGATGGGAGGGTGGTAGCCGTGGGGGCGTCGACGGGGTGATGTAGCCACGATGATCTCGACCCGCGTAAACCGATCGGGGGGCGTGATGTAGCTGCGGTCGCCGTCGACGGGGAGGTGGAAGTAGTCGGGCGGCGACGCGGAGGCGGAGGAGAGGAGAGGAGAGGAGAGGGGAGAGGGACACTGAGGGAAGAGTAGAGAGTAGAGAGCTCGGGTGGCGGCGCGGCGCTTTGGACGAACCTTAACACAGTAACCCTAAGGAAAATCTCGCAGCTCGCGAGTCGCGGTGAAAAGTTGAAGCCTGAGTGCGGTGCGGGCTGTGGGCCTGTGGCCCATGCGGCGGGAGGTTGGGCCGGCCTTAGGCGGCTGAGTCTTATGGGCTGTGGCCCTTATATTCTATCAGCCCAACAGTTAAACATATTAAACGGGTTAAACAGGTTAAACGGGTTAAACATCTAAAATCCGTATCCGACCCATTTAATAAACAGGTTAAATGGGTCAACCTGTTTACGACCCAAAACTGTTTATGGCGGGTCGAATACGGGTCGGGTTGGCGGATCGGGTCATATTTTGCCACCCCTACCGCTGGAGGAGCTATGTTGTGGGAATAAAGAGGCATGGACTTAGTTCCATATCGACTAAATAGCGGAGAAGTCTATTCCTTAAATAGAGGAGAGCTATCTCTTTCTCTTCAGAGGTGTCTTTTAAAAAATGAGACTTATTAATAGATAAACTATCACTAGCCATTGTAATAGGATCTTTACTCTAAGCAATTAAGCACACAATAGAGACCAAGCTCTGATACTAATTGAAATCAGTACCGAAGAGGAGGGTGCATTAGGTGTCTATTAAAACAATGGCCAATTAAAACAAACACTAAACAATCACAATAATAGTAAATGTCAGCAATCAAGCCAATCAAATAAGATATATAAATATAAGTAAAGAGAGATAGAGACAGAAATATGAAGCCAATATTAGGAGGTGGTTCGGCCAAACCTTTGCCTACATCCATCTTCTCCTAAGGATAGCCCCGCCTTGAGGTTTCACTCGTTGTAAAACTCCTTACAACATTCAAGTTGGAGACCACCAACTTGCAACAGCACCACAACTTGAAAACTATCAAGTTGCACTCTCCAATCTAGTACTCTACTAAATTGAATGCAAAGCTCACAAGCTTGATATCTCATAAACTTGTTCTTACAATTACAAACATTGATTCTCACAAATTTAATACACAAATAAGCTTACTATACAATTCTCTCACAATAGTAAATAAGAGCACAATAGAAGCAATATGAGAACATTATGAGAGGAGATGAGAACTCGGTTGAGAAAGGAATGCTTTGGCCTAGTGGTGTGCTTTGAGACTTCACCAAAGGTTTCTATTTATAGGCTTAAGAGGGCAAGAGACAGCCGAGAGCATTTAAGGCTTGATTCCCATCAATCTTCAACCATAAGGCATAATTGGCTTGATTGGTTTAATTTCTTCAATCAACATAAGCTCAAATTGATCTTGTTTTTCATAAGTTGACATGATTTAAATTTTGCATAGGTTTGAGTATGGTTGACATGCTTCAGCATGTGGCTTAAACGTCCCCTTCTTGTAGCAAGACGACTTCTCAACATGACTAGAATGATACGTGGCATTATTTAGACCATTCAAGCTTGATTTAGTTGATTTGCTTGTGTTATTCATGCTCTTGATAATATAGACAAAATTTCTTTCTCTTCAATCAGCAAATATGTTTTTCTAAAGTTCTCTTACACTCCATTGAGAGAGGTTTGATAAATAAAATCAAAATCACTTAGATTTTGCACACATGACAAAATTGAATGTAACTAGTGGACCATTTAGGATATTGTCGGGGTAATGCGAACCGCGACAAGGCACGTAAGCACGTCACGGAGCACATGATCAGAGATGCCCGACCTCGGAGGCGCCCGATCTCGGATACATCCGACCTCGTGGGCTCCTGACTCAGCATCCAACTAGGTATCCGACCCCTGAATCAACCATCACGAATCTCTGATCCTGTCCTTTACCTACCATGGTCACATCCTCCTGTATCTCTATTGGAGGGCATACCCTGCTATCGCCGTCAGCATTTAATGCATATGGCCCCTGAAGACCTTCGGCTCACTCCACCATTAATGCGTATTGCCAGCCTACTCAACCATCATCGCACATGGCTTCCGAAGACCTTCAGCCTACTCCACAATTAATGCGCATCTCTGGCTTACTCAACAATTAATGCGCATGCTACTTATTGTCTACAGAACTCCAGTTCTCCATGACGAGTTTCTCCATTCCTCCACGGCAAGCCGGCTCGGCCACACTCAATCAGCCGGGACCACTCCCTGCCTCCGACCTCGGAGTATTAAATCACCTGATCGTGCGACATGCTCAGCTGTACTACAGTTTCACCTTGTCACGTCACAGGTAACCCAGCACCTCTCTATAAAAGGGGGACTCCTCCATTTTAGAGGGGACTGGCGCACAGAAACTCTGGCACTCATTATTCTCTCTCCTTATCTACACTTGCCCCCTCTGACTTAGGCATCGGAGGGCCGACGCCGAAAAATCCGACCACCGACTTCCTTGCAGGTCCAGCGGAGGACGCCGCTTGCCGACGGATCGCCGCTCGCCAGTTCTCGCCGGAGCTCTCCCTCCTCAGCCGACGGTCACCCTCGGGTCCAAATTCCAGCAACAGTGATGCTAGAGGAAGGGACCGAGTCGCGATCATGAAGTTGAGAAGTATGGAAGTCTCTAACACCTCCCGGCGTCCACCGTCAAGTCCGGAGCACTCCGTCCAGAATTTGCCTCCTCCGGCTGATCCAACCATGCAAGTCCAGCCAGAACAGTTCAACACCCTGGTGCAACAAGTTCAAGCCTTGGCTGCGGTCGTTCAAGGCTTGCAACGTGGGGGAGCCCCACTGGTGCCGCCTCCTCACGCCCAGGCCCTGCCGGTGCCTTCCCCAAACGGACCGGCGTACCAAGGCTGGATCCTTCCCGGCTCCTCATAGGCCAACAACGAGGAGCGGTGCTGCTACCAAGGCTCAGCCCAGGCCTCCCCCAGAGGGAACCCTTAGTGAGGGGTCTAGGCAATGGCCTATAGCCATCGGAAGCCGAGTCCGTCCCGGGACAGCTTGCGCCAGAGCAAACTACCGTGGCGGACCCTCGGAGTGGAGAACTTGACAAGAAGGTCGAGAGGCTTGAGCGCTAGATTGAGATGCTCCACATCAAAAAGACAGGGTGTGAAGGCGACTTCGAATTCACAACCAAGTCCCCCTTCCCCCGCCAGATTGAGGATGAGCCAGTCCCATCGAGGTTCAAAATGCCTCAGGTGGAGCCCTACAATGGCACGACTGACCCCCTCGACCGTTTGGAGAGTTATCGGGCTCTCATGGCGTTGCAGGGATCCTCGGAGGCCATGCTCTGCAAGGCCTTTCCAGCGACGCTTCGGGGAGCAGCTCGACTCTGGTTCTCTGAGCTAAAGCCCAACACAATATTGTCATTCGAGCAGCTCGGCAGGCAGTTCACCAGCAACTTTGTTGCCAGCCGACGTCAGCGGCGGACTTCGGACTCCCTCCTCGACATCAAGTAGAGAGAAGGAGAGTCCCTTAAGGACTACCTCGACCGCTTCACCGCCGCAACTTGGGAGGTCCGTGAGCTCGACCAATCAATAGCCATGTCGGCGTTGAAGATCGGAGTTCAGTCCTACAGATTCCTCTTCTCCATTGAGAAGAGCTTCCCTGCCGACTTTATGAAAATGCTCATTCGAGCTCGGAAGTATGCGAAGGCCAAGGAGGCCATTGCTTCCAGGCGAGGTGCGACCGAGCCGACCTCCAAGAAACAGAAAAGGCGCCGTGAGGAGCGCGGTCATCCCAGAAGCCGATCCTCTCACCAGAACAAGGACCTGCCTCGGCTGAGGAGCCCACCTCGGCCTCGGGGACAACCCCGACCGTGTTCTCCGCCCAGACCAAGATCGTCGGTGCGACTGCGACCACAGCTGGGGAGGTACGAGAACTACACTCCCCTCAATGCTTCCCGGACAGAAATCCTGATGGAGATACAGGGCCGAGATTATTTTCGACCTCCACCCCTGATGCGGGACTCCGGAGCATGGCGCAATCCTAGGAAGTATTGTCGCTTCCACCGGGACCACGACCACGACACGAAGGACTGCTTCCAGCTCCGGAATAAAATCGAGGCACTCATTCACCGTGGAGTACTTGACCGGTTCATACGGAACCGGTGCGAGGAAAGGAGGCCAGCAGAGACCACCGCACAGCAGCCCAAAGATCCAAATGCCAACAGGCCCATCGCTGGGACCATCAACACCATCCGAGGAGAAGCCTCAGCTAATGGATCTGCGGATGAAAGGGCTGCCCCAAAGCGCCTGCGCACCTTCGACACCATCTCGTTCACGGATGAGAACTTGGAAGGAGTTGAGACTCCTCATGATGACGCTGTGGTCATCTTCATGATTGTAAATAAATTTGATGTAAAGCGCGTCTTAGTAGATAATGGAAGCTCGGCAAATATTCTGTATTATGACGCCTACCAGAAAATAGGGATGATAGAAGACCGGCTTCGGAGAATGAACGCTCCCTTAGTCGGAATCATCGGGGATTCAGTCCCGGTCGAGGGCGACATCGGTCTCTTAGTCACGGTCAGCCTCGCCCCATGAGAAAGCACCATAAGGATGGATTTTCTTGTGGTACGCCTGCCCTCGGCGTACAACGCCATCCTCGGACGACCAGGGCTCAACGCTATCCGAGCCATGGTCTCGACTCGCCACCTG
The DNA here is from genome assembly GCA_025769935.1 of Phoenix roebelenii. Lineage (NCBI taxonomy): Eukaryota > Viridiplantae > Streptophyta > Magnoliopsida > Arecales > Arecaceae > Phoenix > Phoenix roebelenii. The sequence goes on along the minus strand of JAOXJJ010000716.1, from coordinate 627,019 downwards.
CTCATGCGATTCCCCACCAACCAAGGAGTGGGCGAAGTCTGTGGGGACCAAGTGGTAGCAAAGCGATGCTATATGGCGACCCACAAGGCTAAGCGACCGGTCGAGGCATCGACTTCGGCAACGGATCGGGCGCTCTCCTTCGAGACTCTGGAAGCACAGGACGACCTACGAAAAGAGCGAGCAGAGCCTGATGAGCTTCTCACTCAAGTTTCTTTATAGGAAAATTTTTCGGAGCTAACTGTGCAGGTCGGCTCCGGACTGGATGCCCGTGAAAGAGAATGCCTGATCGAGTTTCTGCGGGCTAACATAGACGTCTTCGCCTAGTCACCCGCCGACATGCCCGGGATAGACCCGGAGGTCGCGGTTCACCGACTTCAGGTGAAACCGACCTCCAAGCCCGTGCGGCAAAAGAAGCGGGGCTCCACCCCAGAGCGACAGCGAGCTAACACCGAGGAGGTAGACAAGCTCCTCAAAGCCGACTTCATCCGGAAGGTATCTTACCCAGACTGGCTTGCCAATGTAGTCCTCGTCAAGAAGGCCAACGGAAAATGGCGGATGTGTGTGGACTACACCGACCTGAATAAGGCCTGCCCAAAGGATAGTTTTCCTCTTCCCAACATCGACCAACTCGTGGACTCCACTTCGGGGCACCAATTGCTGACATTTATGGATGCTTTTTCCGGGTACAATCAAATCCGGATGGGGCTCGAAGATGAGGAGAAGACGGCTTTCATCACCGATGGGGGTACTTATTGCTACAGGGTGATGCCCTTTGGCCTGAAAAACACTGGAGCTAGCTATCAAAGGTTGGTCAGCCAAATTTTCAAAAGCTAAATAGGCCGAAACATGAAAGTCTATGTTAATGACATGCTGGTGAAAAGTCGGTTGGCAGAAGATCATATCACCGACCTTAACAAAACGTTCTCCACATTAAGAAAGTACCGGATGAAGCTCAACCCTGCTAAATGTGCTTCGGAGTCATCTCGGGGAAGTTCCTTAGCTTCATAGTCACCCAGCGTGGAATTGAAGCAAACCCCAAGAAGATTCGAGCATTACAGGAGATGACTCTGTCGATGACAGTCAAGAAGGTGCAGCGGCTCACTAGCCGAGTTGCGGCCCTGGTAAGATTTGTTTCCAGGTTCGCAGAGAGATGCCTCCCATTCTTCTTGGTCCTCAAGCGGCTGAAGAACTTCCTCTGGACGAAGGAATGCCAGCAAGCCTTTAAAGACCTCAAGCGTCTCCTCGCCTCTCCACTGCTTACAAAACCTCGGCAGGATGAGCTCCTCTACTTATATTTGGTAGTCTCCCCGGTAGCAGTAAGCTCCGTTCTGGTCCGAGAAGAAGACAAGTTCCAAAAGCCAGTATACTACACCAGCCGAGTCCTGAGAGGCGCTGAAGCTCGTTATTCTAAACTGGAAAAGACCGTCTACGCCTTGCTCATTTCGGCTCGAAGACTTCGGCCTTATTTTCAAGCCCACACGGTCGTCATATTGACCGACCAGCCAATGAAGCAAATCATGCAGCGGTCAGATCAGGCGGGGAGGATCACGAGATGGGCAGTCGAGCTCGGAGAATTTGACCTCGAGTATCGACCAAGACCGGCAATTAAAGCTCAGGCACTCGCTGATTTCATTGTTGAGTGCACCGTGCCAGACGAGCCTGCACCAACGGAGCAGCCTCCGGGGCCGACGTGGACTCTGCACGTCGATGGCTCCTCGATCTCGGGGGTAGTGGAGCAGGCCTCATCCTCACCAGTCCAGATGGAGTGGTGGCGGAGCAAGCTTTGCGCCTCGAGTTCTCTGCCTCTAACAATGCGGTAGAATACGAGGCACTCATCGTCGGGCTCAAGTTGGCGAAAGAGTTGGAGGTGAAAGACCTAAGGGTCTTCAGTGACTCCTAACTGGTCGTGAGCCAAATCTTGGAAGACTTTGAAGCACGAGAGTCCGCTATGTAAGGATACCTCCGAAAGTGCGAGACCTTGCCTCCGCCCTCAGCTCCTTCGACATCCAACATATTCCAAGGTCGGAGAACCAAAGGGCAGGCCAGCTGTCAAAGTTGGCGACCTCCCGTATGAGTGAGCTTCCTAAAGCGACAGTGCTCGAATATCTCCAAACATCCAGCACGGAAGAATCCGAGCCAGCGCTCTGCCTTGAGATGGAGCCAAGCTGGATGGACGAACTCGTCAGCTACCTGAAGGACGAAGTCTTGCCCAATGACGAGCAGGAGTCTCGCCGAATCTGGCGACTCGCCTCCCGGTATGTTGTACGAAGGAAAACTCTACCGCAGGTTCTTCACCTCTCCCCTCTTTAGATGCCTCCGCCCGTCAGAGGTAGATTATGCCATGCGAGAGATCCATGAGGGGATCTGCGGAAGCCATTTGGGAGGTCGAGCGCTAGCCCATAAGATCCTTCGCCAAGGATACTACTGGCCCACACTCCAGAATGATGCTACGGACTTTGTCCGGAGGTGTTGCGATCGGTGTCAGCAGAATGCCAGTATCCAGCGCCGACCTTCCGCCCCGCTGACCTCGATCGGCGCCCTCTGGCCATTTGCCCAGTGGGGAATTGACATTCTGGGACCGTTCCCCCTTGCGATCGAGCAGAGGAAGTTTCTGGTCGTCTCCATTGACTACTTCACGAAGTAGGTCGAGGCCAACCCGGTGGCCCAGATCACTAAGCAGAAGATGTGGAATTTTATCTGGAAGTCAATAATATGTAGATTTGGACTTTTCTGCATCCTCATATCTGATAACGGACGCCAGTTCGACAATGTTTGATTCAGAAAATTCTGCTCCGAGCTCGGCATCGACCACCGCTTCACCTCGGTCGTCCATCCACAAACGAATGGAGAAACTGAGGTAACAAATCACACTATTTTGCAGGAACTTAAAGCCAGACTCGACCGATCCAAGGAACAATGGGTTGAGGACCTTTACAATGTGCTATGGGCCTATCGAACCACATTTCGGCTGCCCACGGGCGAGACCCCCTTCAACCTGGCCTATGGGACTGAGGCCGTCATCCTGCTGGAAATCGGACTCCTTTCCCTAAGGGTCGAGCATTACGATGCTGACTCCAACTCCTCCCAGCTCAGAAACAATTTGGACCTTGCTGAAGAGACCAGGAAAGTCGCCCGAGTTCGCATGGCGAGGTACCAGCAAAGGACGACCCGGTATTACAACTCCAAAGTCAAAGCCAAACTTTTCAAAGTAGGGGATCTCGTCCTCAGAAGAACCGAGGCTTCTCAGCCAACCGAGCAAGGAAAGCTGGCCTCTAATTGGGAAGGACCGTACCGGATCGCGCGAGTTCAGTGACCTGGAGCCTACAAGTAAGAGTCCCTTGATGGGACCTCCATTGCACGAAGCTGGAACTCCGAAAATCTTCGGATGTATTATCAGTGAAGCCCTAAGGGGTTCTGGGTGACCGGGAACATGATTCCCGTCTTCTCCTTATGTTAACTTATCTACAGTTTTTTCCTGGTCATATTATGTTTCTCCTAATGATAAAGTGTTCGTGATCTTCAGACTACTCGATCAAACTCGGATGCCCGACCAAGCTCGGATGCCCCAGCCAAGCCTAGAACGCCTCGCCGCGAAGACATCGAGCTCGGTCTCGATCTCCCTCAAATACCTCGACAAAGTTTGGGATGCTCCGAGTGCCGACAGTGCGTACCCAGATCCCTCAGCCTCGGAAAGCATCGCAGGTCGACAGTGCCTTTCCAGACTCCTCGACCTGCGTACGATCCCTCGACTAAGGTCGGGATGCCCCGAGTGTCGATAGTGCATTCCCAGACCCCTCGACCTCGGAAAGACCGGGGTAGTACCTTCGTGGCCCTCCGTGGCACTCGACATCGATAATGGAGTAGTACCTTTGCGGCCCCCCGTAGCGCCTCCTTGGCTAAGGCTGGGATGCCCCGATGAGTCGACAGTGAGCCCAAGCTCCCTCGACCTCAAAATGACGGGGTAGTACCTTCATGGCCCCCTGAAAATAAATGTTCGTGATTGACAACCGATGTTCGTGATTGACAACCGATGTTCGTGATCGGCAACAAATGTTCGTGATCGGCAACAAATGTTCGTGATCGACAATAAATGTTCGTGATCGACAACAAATATTCGTGATCGACAACAAATGTTCGTGATCGACAACAAATATTTGTGATCGACAATAAATGTTCGTGATCGACAACAAATGTTCGTGATTGGCAAAGTGCCCTCAAAATATTCATGAACGACGATAAAGTACCCTCAAAATGTTCGTGAATAACGACGAAGCGGCATCCACGCAAATCTCCAACAGCGACTACATTTCCCAATATGCCGGCATCCTCGAAAAGTGGATCCCAGGCAAAGAAGCATCCTCAAAAACTCGCCAAAGCGCGAAGTTGCCGACCTCAGTATAAGATTCTCGGCTCCGACAGTGCAGAAGGTACATTTTACAGTTTCATTACATTCTTCTATAACTCAGCGATTAAGTCTGGAATTTACCTCGACCAAGGTCGAGACGGTCATTCAAGCTAATTTCGAGCCTGGGTTCTTCTTACATTAGGCGCACTTCTCTTATTGCTCATCAGCAGTAAGCATATCGACCTTTGATACTTCGATCGAGCTCGGAAATGTTGTAGCACAAATCACAAAATCGTAGTTCTACTTGTTGGCACCCTGGCCAATCCCGAGATCAACTGCCGTATAGGCTTGGACGCCAATGTGACTTCGGTCCGCGACCTCCTCGGAGACGATCTCCGATATCTCTTATCGGCTAACGCTCGAAAAGCTAAGCTCAAGAACTTAGCCAGAGTTACTTAGAAGACGAGCCTGAACGCCCGATGGAACCTCCTTAGAATTCGAGGTTTGGGCTCAACGTACATGCTGAGCCTAAGGGGCTTGGTAGACTTCGGATCCA
>JAOXJJ010000716.1:597963-622018 GCA_025769935.1 Phoenix roebelenii | reverse complement strand
CTATGGCTCGAGCCTGGCACCTAAGATGTCGCCTCAATAAACGTACTTTGTGCCCGAGCCTAAGTCAAAGAACTTAGCCGAGCTCAAACACTTAGAAAAATTCGTCGATAAAAGTTCGATTCGAAAAAATGAAGCAAAGAAGTGAACACAAATTCACAAAAGCACAATTTCATTGATAAAGGCCCGAAGGCCAAGGTACAAGGTTTAGAGTGGCTGTACAATAGTTTTAGGAGCCGACCCCGCTTACAAAAAAGAAAAGGAGGGATAAAACTATTCCTAAGGGGCTCCGGCCACGCTAGTGCCAAGATCATCTACGATGATCACGTGGGGGACCTCCGCAGGGGTCGGCTCGGGACCTTCCTCGGCAGGAGCAGGAGCCGCTCCATCAGCAACCTCGGAAACTCCCCCCGCGGGAGTCGCTTGGGCGGCCTGCTCGACCTCAGCGTTCCCTCCCTCGGCTACCGCTTCGGCAGCCTTGACCTCCTCCTCTTCTTCCTCTTCGAGCGGCGAGGGCACATCGGAGTCGCTATCGCCGCCGACACCTGACCTCGGCCGGATCTCCGAAAGATCAAACTGGGGGCAGAATCGAGCCATCTGCCGTCTAAAATTTTCAAAGCCCCGGAGGAACCCGTCCATGGTCTCCTCCTCAAGCATATCGCAAAACTCCTCCGACTCCTTGAAGAGCTCCACGGCATTTTGGGCTTGCTCGAGCGCCTTCTTCTCTCGGGCCTCGAGCTGCTTGATTTTTAGACGGAGAACCCCGCTTTCGTACTTATACCCCGCAGCCTCGATGCGGGCTTCTGCGAGTCGCGCCTCGGCATCGCGCAACTCGGACCTCACTAGGGAATGGGCGGCCATCTCCTCCTCGAGTTTGCTGACGATCGCAAGCTGCCCGGCCTCGGTGGCCTCCCTTCGTGCGCGGACCTCGGCCAGCTTGGCCTCGAACTCCGCAAGCCTCTTCTCGGCCAACTCCGTCTGCCTTTGGAATCACCGGGATTCGGCCTGGCATTCCGAGGCGATGAATACCAGGGTGTCGACGTCATGGATATGCTGCAAAGAGAAGTAACGATAAATAAAGGAGAAGGAAACAAGAACAACTAAAAGCAAAGTAAGGAAGTCACTTACCCGACAAGTATTCCGATAAACCTGATCGACGATCTCTTCGAGTATGAGAGCCTTGATCATAGCTCAATCGGTCGGAAGCATCGCGCGGCGAAAGACCGCGCGCTCGACATCGGCATCTTCGAGGGCCGAGCTGCCTTCGGGGAACGGAAGATCTGGGCCAAGAGGGCCCCTCCTAGGATGCCCCCTGTCCCAGACGAGCTGGGACCAGTGGAACTCGGGGCAACGACCCGAGGCGCGCTCAGAACCCCGGGGCCCCTGCTCGGCTCGGGCCCTGATCGTCGCAAACGGATGACAGGCCGGCCTGCCCGCTGAGCAGTGGGGGCGGGACAGGTCAGGGGCGCCGAATCGGACACCCCTCCAGAGGCCGAGCTTGCATGCTCGGCTGAAGCTTCCTCATGGGCCGCCGATGATGTGCCGGCCCCAGACTCCCTCAACTTGCATGTAGGAGACGGTCGCGCCCTCTTGTGGGGCTTGGAAAGAGCTCCACCCGCCTCGGCGGATCTCTTTTTCAGTCGAAGGAACAAGGACGTGTTGCTGGTCGACATGTGGGAAATATCTGAAACATAAACAGAAAAACTCTTAAGTAAAAGAGGGAAACATGCAAAGCAATAAAATAAGATCAAGTGATCACTCTTACCCTCGGGGCGCGCCGAGCTCAGGCCGACGTTAACCAAGTCTTCCTTGCTCAGGAGGTCGGCCAGGTTGATATCCCTCCCGAGACCCTGCAGAGAGTCAAGAACCCTCAGCTCGTCTGTCGTAGGCTTGGAGAGCCTATTGAGGGCTTTCAGTCGGGGGTGCCCCCACCTTGGGTCAAAACCCCACGACGTCTCGAACGCCAAAAAGAAAAAACGCCCCTTCCACTCATGTATAGAGGAAGGAGCACATCGGAAGAGGGACATACCGCATTGAAAGGCAAAATATAGCCACTCTCCGTCCACCGGATTCATTTTCAATAAAAAACACCGGCGGAAGACACTTACCGAAGTCGGAATCCCATGTGCAAGGCAAAGGGATAAAAACCCGACTATAGTCCTCTAAGATTTCGAAACTAGTTGCGCTGAGACGAGCTTATATTCCACCAACAAGTCACTCATGAACCTGTGGAGGGGGAACCGCAGACCGGCCCAGAGTGTCTCAACGTACACCTCGATCCGGCCTGGAGGCGGCCGCGTTACCCGACCCATCGGTCCCGTGGGTTCAAGATGAAACCCGGGCCAGAAGAAGAACCGGGACTAGATCAGTTCCAGTTCCTCCTCCGGCAGGCAAGACTCAACTTCCTCCGAACCCAAACCTATTTTCAGAAGGAAGAAAGAAGAGTGGAAAACCAAGAAAAAAGGAAGGAAAACGCTCTGCACTAAAAAGGGAGATGACCTACAGGGAAGGGACCGCCGGAAATCGCCTGGAGGCGCCGCCGGAAAGCTCGGTGACGACTGAGAAAGGCTAACTAAAGACTAAGAACGAAAAGGAGGAGACAACAAAGAGAGCCCTTTTTTAGGGCCAGGTCGAAAGGTTTATATAGACCCTACCGACAGCCCAGATCGGCAGAACCAGATCCCGCCTCTCACTCAGATTGCGCCGCGTGTCGACTCTGAAAATCGAAGCGGTGTACTTATTTCAGTTTGTTACCTTGAACATGCTTTGCGAAGCGGTCTCAGGGAATAAAAAGATGTCGTTCCACCTTCTTTCGTTAAAAACACTCCGAGACGCACGGAATGCTGGGACAATTTAAAGCCCTAGCCCCCACCATAGCCATTAGGACAATTACTTCCCACGTTCGAGCTCGCGAGCGGCTCGAACTCGGAAGTTGGAGGATAGTGTTGGGGTAATGCGAACCGCCCCAAGGCACGTAAGCACGTCGCGGAGCACATGATCGGAGGCGTCCGACCTTGGAGGCGCCCGATCTCGGATACATCCGACCTCCTGGGCTCCTGACTTAGCATCCAACTAGGTATCCGACCCTTGAATCAACCACCTCGGATCTCTAATCCTGTTCTTCACCTACCACGGTCACATCCTTCCGTATCTCTATTGGAGGGCATACCCTGCCATCGCCGTCAGCATTTAATGCGTATGGCCCCTGAAGACATTTGGCTCACTCCACCATTAATGCATATTGCTGGCCTACTCAACCATCATCACGCATGGCTCCCAAAGACCTTCAGCCTACTCCACAATTAATGCGCATCTCCGGCTTACTCAACAAATAATGCGCATGCTACTTACTGTCTACGGAACTCCAGTTCTCCACGACGAGTTTCTCCATTCCTCCACGGCAAGCCGGCTTGGCTGCACTCAATTAGCCGGGACCACTCCCTGCCTCCGACCTCGGAGCATTAAATCACCTGATCGTGCGACATGCTCAACTGTACTACAGTTCCACCTTGTCACGTCATAGGTAACCCAGCATCTCTCTATAAAAGAGGGACTCCTCCATTTTAGAGGGGGCTGGCGCACAGAAACTCTGGCTTTCACTATTCCTTCTCCTCATCTACACTTGCCCCCTCTGACTTAGGCATCGAAGGACCGACGCCGGAAAACCCGGCCATTGGCTTCTTTGCAGATCCAGCGGAGGACGCTGCTCGCCGACGGATCGCCGCCCGCCAGTTCTCGCCGAAGCTCCCCCTCCTCAGCCGACGGTCGCCCCCGGGTCCAAATTCCAGCAACAGATATTAATCTTAAATTATCTTTAGGTGGGGCTGTAAATAAGAGAACACATGCAACCTTAACAAATAAATGTTAGTTAATACAATTTATAATACTATGATGGCATAAAAATAAGACATGACAGCATAATTTTAAAGTTTACAAAAATCCAATTTAAAACTGGCAGTGTGCAGAGATCTTATTATTTTATATTTGATTTTTATTCAAACCCTATCAATATTGGTACCGTTGGAAAGCTTATTTCAAGAGATTTCCAATAATATAAGGATTGTAATTTTTTGAAATTATTTGGTTGGTCAAAGATTCAAAATTCAGAGAGCATGTTTTTAAAAGCTTACCAAAAATAAAATTACACATATGTCTCATATGTGCTTAAGTGTATGCATGATTTGTTGCCATATTTTTTGTTGAACGAAAATTGTTAGAGGCAATCCTATTTTGATTAACCTCTTGATCTTTTTAGCAAACACATTATAACATAGTGGCTTAGCATATTGGAGCATACTTTACCTTCATGGAATGGCCGAATCTCATTAGTGGGCAGGTTGACTAACAGTATAGATTAGTCCAAAATTATAAGATCATTAAGCCCAAGCAACTTAAATAATTTTTCATAAGATGAAGCCAAACATATTATACATATAATTTGCAATATTTGAACCAAATGATTTTATGATCATTAAAACATTATAACACACATGCATAATTTTATTTTTCTCAACATTATTTGCTAGGTGTTTTAACATTTCATCCTTTATACAACCTTCGTCATGCCATCTCATCAACGAAGTTGTCTTCGATGATGCATACATCCTTTTCAATCTAGGTATTAGAAGAAAATACTGCAAAACTTTGGCTATTTTTTCTCAGTCCGTGTAGCATCCACTTCATCCTAAAAATCATGCTCATCTTTTTTTTACTTTTTTCATCGTGAAGATCTACATATGTGGCATAATTCTTGGTTAACATTTTTATCATGGTATAAAATACAGTCATGAGGATAGTTGTATATCTTCTCATATCTAAGATCTAATTATTTTACTAGTTTTTTTGACTTCATAAGAAGATGATGATAAATTAACACCTTTCAAAAATACATCCTTTAATAATTGAAGTAACATAGTAAAAGACTTGCAAGGCCACCCATTCAAATATTTTAAATGAAATAAATGCACAAGAAAAAAAAAATTCAAAAAATTCTTACAATCCGGATATAGTTCTTGATCACAATCTTTCACCAAATTATGATACCGAGTTGTCTCATCATTAAATAAATGTATAGATTCCTCAACGTGCATAGAATTAGTAAATATAGAATCATCACCTATTACAGTTGTTTCTTGTTCTCTACAAAAATCTGTTAAATTTTAGTATCATGTCCAATAGCATCTCCAAGTAAGCCCCTAATATCATCTTCTCTTACAAGTTTTTTTTTTGTGTTATTGGATTCAATTCTAGAGGTGTGTTCTATATAGGACGGTTGGTTACATGGAGACGGCAATATGGACTTTCATAAAATACTCATTCAATATAACCCTTTAAAAATTCATTCCATACTAAATATGCTTCAACAATTTTTGAAGCAAGAGAAGAATAATTAACACATTTTCGACATAAATATAAAATCTTTCTATTTATATTAGCTTTCTCAATAACAAATTTAATAAAATTCTAAACTTCATCCAAATATTCTTTTCGGGATCTTAACTTATTTATCCAACTTTGTCCATTCTATTAGAATACTAATTGAACTGTAAGTTATCTCGAAAAGATAATTTTTTTTTAGCATATTATGGTAGAAAAGATAAATGTTTAATAAAAATCTATTTGCAGTAGATTTAATACGTTATGGTAGATTCCATAATACCTTATAAGCCATATAGGGTGTGGTTTGTGCTAAATCTGGCCTGTCTGTGTTTACCCACATAAGAAAGGGCCAATGCCTCCACATTAAAATTCATACCTCAGAGGTTGTACAAGAGTTGGCTATGTTCCCATTTGTGGAATTTATTGGCGTAGAAGCTGTTACTTCTCAACTTCTGATGCCATTAAGGAAGTTCATCTATTTTTCTACCGGACCAGATTGGAATGTTCGACATGGAGAATTTTCTTAGTTCTTTGAGAAAAAGAATAGACAAATGCTTGGCAATAAGTCTTTTTCTAGAGTTTAGATTGGAGTGCAACCACTCTTAAGTAGTTAAATCTTTTCATTCAATCAACTGGGGACTCTATATTCCTGGTTTCCTCAGGCAGTGGTAGGTACAGCAGTACGGAAGCACGGGACTTGAGCTCCTATAAAAGCTCAAACCAATAAAACACCCAAGAAATGGATGCACGTGCGAGATTTTGGTGACAATCTAAAGTCAATGCAACATGTCAGGTTGAAGATTTCAGCTGCATAAGATTCAACAAAAACTTTATCCTTTCCAAAATTGTATCGTGTAACAATACAGAAAGCAATTGGTATACTGAAAAAGGAGAAAGGTGAATTAGCTGAAGATATCATGATTAAAAAAAACGAAACAGTAAATTAAAGTCCTTCTATTGTCCACACTATTGTCATGATTCAACGCTTGTTTCAAATTTCAAGGTTTCTTTAATTCTCGATTTGTAGCAGCGGTGCATATTATTCTCCAATACATACACAGTTACACATAACTGGGTATATACATATATATAAATGTGTACATAAATAATATAACTTTGTACAGAGATAATATAAGTGTATATAAGAACTAGTAAAAGTCTGTAAATTTAAATCCAAGTTTGTACAAATTCAAGATACAATGCCCAACCCATAGAGCAATTTGGTCCCATCAAGCTTCAAGGACAAGAATTCGGTAAAGATACAAGATACAAGATACAATGCATGTACGGAAAGAAACTAAAAATGTTACAAGGATCTGGTAAAGAACGACGGCAAATTCTTTCACACAAGCAAATTCGGAGGAAGAGAAGTAAATCTTTAAGAGATGGTGGAGGAAGCCAATGAAGAAAGAGGAGCCCAGTGGATCGAGAGACAAAGCAGGGGAAAGTATGTCGGCACTAGAGAGGAGGCGGAGCAGGTTGAAGTATATCGGCGCTAGAGAGGTGGCAAAGCATGGAGAAGTACTTCAGTGCTAGAGAGGCAGCGAAGCAGGGGGAAAATCATCGGCACTAGAGAGGCAGCAGAGAAGAGAGCTTGGTGTGGGCAGCGGTGAGAAGAAAAGGGATGGCTTGGGCTAGGAATTAGGAGATATTAATGGATCCCGACAATGTTTGTTAGTGTCGTAATATTTTTGGCTTCCAATGATGCTTTAAAGTGTCATAACATAACGACACTTTGCAAAAAGCGTCGGAAAAATCTCATATCTCATTGTCGGCACTTTTAAGCATCGTTATATTCTGACGCTACTAAAATGTGCCGGCATATTTTGGTGTGTTTCATTAATTAACGACATTTGAATCTAGTGTCGACAAATTGGCGTCGGGATTCCTATTTTTTTCTTATAGTGCATGTATCTGAAAATATACTATTAGCCCCAAAAATCGTGCACTCACTAATGAAAACCCCATGAACCCAATGTTTGATTGTCCTTAAGTTGGATATGAAAAAAAAAACAAACAATAGGGTTAATTGGACTTATCCATTTGTAGAACTAACTCATTTTGGTTTTTATGCCTGATTTATCAGATGGTGCTAGCATGTATGCTCAACCCTATGTTTGCTCTATTGGTAAGTGGATCTTCTTCTCAATGGCTCACTCCTCCTATGGGGTTGCAACAAGGATTCCCTCTTTCGCCTTTTTCAATTTATCCTATGTTGTGATATACTCTCGCGGATTTTGCAGCTTGCAATGGAGAGCCATGCGCTCAAGGCTTTTAAGCCAGGGGGCGTGCAGCCGCCCATATCTCACCTTTTATTTACTGATTATTGTTTGCTGGTGGCTAGAGCAACTATCAGGGACTCCTTGTGCTTAAGCCTCCAATGGGATCTCTATTTTGCTTCCTCCGGACTGGCTATCGATACAACTAAATCTCATATTACTTTTAGTCCCTCCATATCATATGATGCCAAGGCCCAGACTTGTCGTATGTTCCACATTCCACTAAAGGAGGGCTCTTGGCAATATTTGGGTGCTCTTATTAGGTACTAATTTCCAGTCCTCTAACTATTTTTTTTTTTTTTTGATAAAATAACTACCAAGATTGTAGGATGGAAGTGGAAGGCTCTACCCATTGTGGGTAGAGTAACCCTTATCCAATTAGCACTGTCATCGATCACTCCCCATGTATAGTATGTCCAATGTGCTCATTCCATTATTAGTTCTATAGAGACTAAAGCCAGATTTTTGGGCTTTTGTATGGTGCCACGCGCCGCATCGCAGGGCTTCACATCTCATTTCGTGGGATTTAGTGTGTTACCAAAATTTAATGGTGGCCTTGGCTTGCAATCTGGATTATTAGACAGCAAGCCTTAATGTGCAAGTTTGTCGCTCAACTAGTGTTTCATCCTCAACAGGAGCGGCTCAATGCATTTGGAGGCCTAAGACAAACTCAAAGGCCCTAACATAAATGTATTTGGGGCCTCAATACATAAATTAGGAAAGAGATAATAATTTTTTTAGGTAAGAGATACGTTCTAACATAAATGCATTTGAAAGTCCCAATGCACCCTAATTGTATTGGAGGACTCAAAATGCATTGGAGGCCTCAATATATTTGGACACTGATCTTGAAACTTACTATAATAAATACATTTCAGGGCTAGGGCCTTAGGCAACTGCCTCAGTCGCATAAGGATTGAGTTGGCTCTAATTCCCAATCATTGTGAGCTCACGTAGTTTGTTCCAAATATTAGTTTCATGGTCATTGGTTTTCTTATACTCATCAATGGGGCACTTCTGTTATTTGGAGAAAGATTTGCTCTTCTGCAGTTCATATCTACTATCAGTTCCTCTGATCTTTGGAAACGAATGCTTTCGATCTACTTTTTGATCCTTGGTGCTCTACTTTTATCGGTGTGGCGTACTTTCTTAACATGGATGTAGATCTTACAGATGTGCAAGTGGATGATCTAATAGTAGATGATAGATCTCGGAATCAAGTTGCCCTGAGTTGATCACCCATATTTGTTCTATCCCCATCTCGAAGGGCTTATGATTGGATTAACTTTGATGGATTTGCAACAGGCTTGCTTCTATTCCCACTAGGGAGCTATATCATTCACTCACTTCTTGCCTCAATAAGGTCTGTCTATGTCTTCCAGTTGAATTTTGGACTTTGGTTGTGCCGCCAAGTGTAGACATTTTGGTGGAAGCTGCGTGGCCTAAACTCCCTTGTAAGTAGCTTCTACATCGACGGGGAATCATGAGCAATGACCTACTGTTCTGTGGCCTTTACCCTACTTCAGTGGAGGACTACGCTCATGCCATTGTCTCTTGCCCCTTTGCACTTCACCGCTAGCATCACTTAACTAGAGCGATGGGACAGGTTCAATCTTTCTTCGTTGCCGGCATTGGTGAATATTCTATACAATGCATTTGGTAGAGAAGGGGATGGTGAGGTCCCTTATGACCTACACTGCTTGGTTACCGTGAAAGCCCAGCAATGACAGTTTTCCAAGTATCTGTCGCCATTCCCTCTCAATTGGTAAGACGATCATACAGTTTTTTGTTGACATTTATGATTCGGTTGTACACGGGTGCTTCAATACTCAATCAAGGTACTAGGGTAGTTCCTTTCCTCATTCTTCCATCATACTCCCCTATATCTGTTTCTTGGCTAGCCTCTCCCTTTCGAGTATTAAAGATCAATTTTGATGGGTCAGTCCAAGGATCTCATGCTATAGCAACAATCATTATTAGAGATGCACAAGGTGGATTGCTATAAGCATCTAGCAGGCGGCTTCTTACTATCTTGTGGGAAACCCAGTGGACTAGGCCTAGTCCACTTGACCAACCCAGCCACATTTAGACCAACCTCACGTGCAACGCAAGTGAGGGGAAAATGGGAGGAAGACTTCGGCTGGAGTCTTCTTCCTCTCTTCCGATCGGAAGTTCATCTTGATCTGAAGACCTGCTAGATAAGGCTAGGAGAATCTATTTAAAGACCCCCTTCTCCTCTTTCAAGTTCACCGAGATCGAGCCACTAATTTCGAGCTTCTCCTCTGATTGTCTTCCTCGATTTGTCGCCAGAAGGAGCCGCTGGACCACCTCGCCGGACCGAGGTAAGTCTTCTTCTTATTCCTCTCTCACTCTAGCTATGTTTAGACGAGTTTTGGGTCAGCGAGTGGCCGGAAAACCATCTAAAACAGGCGTGCCCTATTTCAGCCTGTTCTTCTTCGCCGCCAGCCATCGTTACCATCGATCGCCATCCACAGTGGGCGGCCGTGAGTCCTTTGACCCGAGTCGCCACCATTGACTCTAGCATGGTTGTGTCAGTGCTAATCGGGGGGGGGGGGGAGGTTCCCCTATTTCCCCAAAAAAGAAGAGAGAAAAGAAAGAAAGAAAACAAAATAAAGAGAGAAAGAGAGAGTTCAGTTTCTCTCTTATCTCCTACTCTATTATCTCTCTCTTCCCTATGCTTTCTCTCTCTTACTCTCTCTCTTATTCTCTCTTTTATTTCTTTCTCTATAAAGTTTCTCTCTCTTGATTCATGGACAGACATGTTAATTGATCTAGGTTGACCGTGTCATTGTCAACCAAACCCAAATCCTTAATTGAACTCGGACTGAGATTCTCTTCCGCTGAACTTTCTCTCTACCGAACTTTCTCTCTACTCTCTCTAGGATAGTTAGATCCAGTAGGGACTTTGCATAGTGATTTTGAATTGACCCTGGTGAAGGGTCTTGATTTAGGGTAGTCGGACAGTGTGTCAGCCCTACCATTGCCCCTGCCAAGCACTGTTAGATTTGATCGCCTCGATCTTTGTTAAACCATCTGTGTCCTAGTCCGAGCATGATCGGACTGACTGGGGTGTCAGGCACTCCCTCTTGGTTGCCCTGTGAAGGCGTTGGAATTTAAAGTTTTTATAATTATGATGAAATTTAAAAAAATATATAATTTTTTAATATTAGGCTCTGAGAAGGATCTTTGGGATTAATTCGATCTATTAGTTGGATTGCATTCGCAAGGTAAGTAACGTAACTATTTTTCTAGATTTATCAGCAAATTATAAATATTTTTTGAATTGAATTATTCTTGATTTATAAACTTGAAGCATGGTGTTTTATTGTTATATATGCCACTTTTAAAAATATTACATGATTCTTAATTGAATGTATTGAATTCGATATGGACTATATTCAATTGATTTCGACGTATGAATTTATGCATATTACAATTTGAAACACTAAATATGAGAAAACGAGTTTTTGCTTCGAAACATAATTGGACTCGCAGCCAGGCTATGTATCGATATCCTGCTAGTG
The DNA here is from genome assembly GCA_025769935.1 of Phoenix roebelenii. Classification (NCBI taxonomy): domain Eukaryota; kingdom Viridiplantae; phylum Streptophyta; class Magnoliopsida; order Arecales; family Arecaceae; genus Phoenix; species Phoenix roebelenii. Next base: position 610,818 of record JAOXJJ010000716.1, on the reverse strand, counting down.
GGGATTATTCACTGGCATATCGATACCCTGCTAATGGGGGTTATTCGCTGGTATATCAATACCCTGTCAGTGGGAGTTATACATTGGCACATCGACACCCTACTAGTGGAGGTTATTCGTAGGTATATCAACACCCTGTCTATGAGGATTATACGTTGGCATATCGACAACTTGCCAATGGAGGTTATACGTTGGCATATCGATACCCTGCCAATGAAGGTTATACATTGGCATATCGATACCCTACCAGTAGAGGTTATACATTGGCATATCGATACCCTACCATTGGAGGTTGTGCAGTGGCACTTTGATGTGATCATAATTCTGAGTGGTCAAGATAAACTTAATGATTTGAAAGATAATTGATTTATAAAATAAGACTTGAAATTTTGAAGTAACTGGATAGCATATTGATATAAATTTGAATCGATGTATTTTACATGCTTAATTTCAATATATTATTATGTTATTGCTAAATTTATCTAGCTAAAGTGTTCATTGCTTACTGGGAGATCTAACTCATTATACGACTTTTTATTTTTTTTAAAGATTCAGAGAACTAGCCTACCAAAGTTTTCAATATGAGAGAATGATTAGAAGAACTGCGGCATAAGTTATCTCATATTAGTGTTTATCTAAATTATGTATTACCTTAGACTAATGTTAGAATTGTGCCATAAGTTATCTCAGATTAGTGTTTATCTAAATTATGTATTATCTTAGACTAATGTTAGAATTGTGAGACATTGTAAGTTGTGTTAGTTAATGAAATAAAGATTGCATATTATTAGTTGAATTATTTCTGCTGCCTGCTTTGATATCATGATAAGTTGTCTTTCATGCTTATGGGAAGAGTTTTCTACGAGTGTGCGGCAATGGCCGCGACCACAGGCTCACAATCTAGAGTTGAGGGTGTGACAATTAATATGATATTAGAGCATAAGCAGATGAATCACAAGTTATAGAATCAGACATGAAATGAGCGTAGGCGGATAGACACCAGGGACATTGGAATGTTAGTTTATAATGATTGTGACAAGCTATTCTAAATATTTTTTGTTGCTGGAAATTGTTCCGGGGGCGACCGGTCCGCTGAGAAGGATGAGCTCCAGCGAGAACTGGCGGGCGGCAATCCGTCGGTGGGCAGCGTCCTTCGTAGAGCCTGCAAAAAGCCGATGATCGGGGTTTCCGGCACCGGCCCTCCGATGCCTAAGTCAGAGAGGGAAAGTGTATAAGAGGAGAGAAAATGTATGTCCAGAATTTCAGCGTCCAGCCTCCTCTAAGATGGAGGGATTTTTCTTTTATAGAGGGGTACTGGGTTACCTGTGATGTGACGGGGCGAGATTATCGTACGATTGAGCATGTCGCATGAATTAGTGCACGATCTTGTGAATTAATGCCTTGTCGTAGGAGATCAGGCCGGAGCCAGGAAGTTGTCACGGCTGATCGGACACAGCCGAGTTAATTTGCCATGAAGGACTTGAGATCCGTAGAAACAGGAGCCATGCGCATTAATTGTTGAGTAAGATGGAGGTCTGCAGGGGCCACGCGTATTAATTGTTGAGTAAGCTGGAGGTCTGCAGGGGCCACGCGCATTAATTGCGGATGGTGGTGGCAGGACATGATCCCTGGTCGGGCTGCAGAAGGATGTGAGTGTGGCAGGTAGGTGGTGAGGTTGGCCTTCCGAGATTGGGGATCGTCGAGGTCGGTCGCCAGGTCAAGGGCCCTGAGGTCGGGCGCTTGGCCGGGTGCCAGGTCGGGAGCCTTGAGGTCGGGCGCCTGATCGGGCGCTTTGAGATCGGGTGCTTTTGATCACGTGCCAGTGATATGCTCACATACTTTGGGGTAACTTATATTCCCCAACACTACCCCCGACTTCCGAGTTTGAGCCGCTTGCGAGCTCGGACGCGGAAAGTAGTTGTTTTTATTACAATAGTGGGGGCCAGGAAGACTTAAATTATTCCAGTGCTCCGCACGCTTCGGGGCGCTTTAAATGAGAGGAGATGGGGCGACGCCTTTTTGCCCTCCAGAACCACTTCGTAAGGCGAGCTCATGATGGGGCTCCGAGATCCGATGGGACATCGCCTCGATCCTGTATTCAAGGTACCAACCCAGAATAAATGTGCTGTTTCGATTTCAGGACCGACACGTGGCGCGATCCGGACGGAAGGCGGGATCCAGCTCTGCCGATCTGGGCCGTCGGGAGGGTCTATATAAACCCCTTAATCTGGCCCTAAAAAGGTCTCGCTTGGGTGCTTCCCTTTTTTCCTTCGCTTTTGTTCTTCTCTTTCTCAGTCGTAATCGAGCTTTCCCGGCGGAGCCCCAGGGCGATTTCCGGCGATTCCCCCCCGTAGGTTACCTCCCAAATTAGTTAGGAGGTTTTCTTTCTTCTTTGTTCTTTGTTTTTCTTCATCCTTTGCTTCCCTCTTTTCTTTCTTTCTTCTAAAAATAGGTTTCGGTCCGAATGAGATCGGGTCCAGTTTATCAAAGGAGGAACTGGAGTTGATCCGTTTCCGGTTCTTTTTCCAGCTCGAATTTCATCTCGAACCTGCGGGGCTGGAGGACCGGATGACGCGACCACCCCCAGATCGGATCAGAGTGCACGTCGAGACACTCTAGGCCGTCCTCCACGAGTTCGTGAATGACTTGCTGGTGGAGTATCAAGTCGTCCCAGCATAGCTTGCTCCGAACTCGTGAAGGATCATTGTCGGGTTTTTGTCCCTTTGCCTTGCGCATGGGATCCCGACCTTGGTGAGCGTCTTCCGCCGGTGTTTTCTATTGAAGACGAATCTGACAGATGGAGAGTGGCTATACTTCGCCTTTCAGGACGGTTTGTCACTTTTCCGAGGTGCCCCTTCCTCTATTTATGAGTGGAATGGAAAATTTTTCTTTCTAGCATTCGAGGTATCATGAGGGTTTGACCCGAGGTAGGGGCAACCCCGGCTGAAGACCCTCAAGAGGCTCTTCAAGCTCACGACGGACGAGCAGAGGATTCCCGACGCTCTGCGGGGTCTCGGGAAGGACATCAACCTGACCGACCTCCTAAGCGAGGAGGCCTTAGTAAACGTCGGCCTGAGCTCGGCGCGTCCCGAGGGTAAGAACGGTCGTATCGCCTAGTCTTCTATTTTATTTGCTTTTTTCTTTCTTCAATTACTTAGAATTTTCTCTCTTTCTTTGTTTTAGATATTCCACACATGCCGACCAGCAACCCTTCCCTTTTCTTCCGGCTGAAAAGGAGAGCAGCCGAGGCCGGCGGGGCTCTTCTCGAGCCCCGAAAGAGGGCTAGGTCGGCTTCCGCTTTCGTCCCTGCCGAGGCGAGGGGCTCTGGGGTCAGGACGTCATCAACCGTCCGGGAGAGGGCCCCAGCGATCGAGCGTGCGAGCTCGGCTTTCAGGGGAGCATCCGATTCGGCGCCTCCGGCCTGCCCCACTTCCATCTCTCAACGGGCGGGCCGGACTGTCGTCCGCTTGCGGCGCTCGGGGCCCGAGCCGAGCAGGGGTACTGGGGTTCCGAGTGCGTCCCGGCCCGCCGTCGCGAGTTCGGCCGGGCCGAGTTCATCGGGGGCTGGAGAACGCTTCGGGAGGGGGTCTGCCGACCCGGAGTCCCCGATTCATGAGGGCAGCTCGGCCCTCCAGGATGCTGATATCGCGCACGCAGTCTTCCACTGCGCGATGCTCCCGGCCGATCGGACCAAGTTCGAGGCCCTCGAGCTCGAAAAAATTGTCGACCAGACATACCGAAACGCTGTTCGGGTAAGCTGCCTTCTCATTTTATTTTCAATCATCAGCATTTCCTTTACATTTACTCATTGTCATTTTTCCTGCAGCATATTCACGAAATCGACACTTTGGTGTTCATCGTCTCAGGATGCTAGAATGAATCTCGGCGATTCTAGAAGCAGCTGGAGTCGGCCGAGAAGAGGCTTGCGGAGTCGGAGGCTACGTTGGTCGAGGCCCTTGCGCGGAGGGAGGCCACTGTGGCCGGGCGGCTAGCGGTTGTCAGCGAGCTGGAGGAGGAGAGGGCTGCGCATTCTCTAGTGAGGTTCAAACTGCGCGCTTCCAAGGCGTGGCTTGCTGATGCCCGCCCTGAAGCCGTCGGCTACAAGTACGAGGGCGGAGTTCTCCGCCTAAAGGTCGAACAACTCGAGGCCTGGGAGAAGAAGGCACTCGAGCAAGCCCAAAATGCCGTGGAGTTTTTAAAGGAGTCGGAAGAGTTCCGCGACATGCTAGAGGAGGAGACCATGGACGGGTTCCTCCGGGGCTTCAAAAATTTTTGGAGGCAGATGGCGCGATTCTACCCCCAGCTCGATCTTTCGAGGATCCGGCCGAGGTCGGAAATCGGCGAGGAGAGCGAGTTCGACCTACCCTCGCCACTTGAGGAGGAGGAGGAGGAGGCCGAGGCTGAGGTCGAGGTCGTCGAACCAAGGCCGCTGAGACTGGGCAAGCGGTTCGAGCGACTCCTGCTGGGGAGGTCGCTGAGGAAACTTCCGAGGTCGCCAGCGAAAATGCACCTACGCCCGCCGTGAAAGATCCCGAGCCAGTTCCTGTCGAGGTCCCTCAAGTGATCATCATGGATGATCCCGGTGCCAATAAAGCCGCAGCCTCCTAAGACTTGTTGTCTTTTCTTTCTATTTTTTCTTTTGTTGTAAGCGAGGTCGACCTCCAAATGTGTTGTACGGCCGACTCTCAATTTTGTTCTTCGGCCTTCAAGCTTTTATTAATGAAAAATTTTCTTCGATAAATTTGTACTCGCTTTTCTCTCTCTCATTTGTGCAATAAGTGAACTTTTACTTTAATCGCACGAGTTGAACTCTTTCCAACGAATTCCTCTAAGTCTTTGGGCTCGGCTAAGCTCTTAAGCTTAGCTTCGATAAGGATGGCATTTTAGGCGCCGGGCTCGAACCTTAGAAAAATTCACTAAGTCCTTGAGCTCGGCCAAGTTCGTAGACTTAAGTTATGTAGACTTAAGTTTCAACCATGTTCGCTAAGTCAAATTTTCTCTAGCGAATTTTTCTAAGCCTTCGGATCCGGCTAAATTCGTAGACTTAGATTCCGTAGACTTAGGTCTCAAGCGCATTTGCTAGCGAAGGCTCCAAGCTTAGACTTTAGAAAAATCCACTAAGTCTTCGAGCTCGGATTTGAATCTTAGTAAGCCCTTGAGCTCGGCTCTCGAATTACTGAATCGTTGAGCCCGGACCCCAGACCTCGAAGAGGTTTCGTTAGGCCCTTAGATTTGTCTTCCGGAAAATTTAGCCAAGCCTTCGAGTTCGGCTTTTCGGATGTAGGCTTACAAAAAGTTTTGGGGTCGGTCTCCGAGGAGATCGTAGACCAAAATCGAGTTGCCGTTAAGGTCTTCACGGCAGTTGGCCTCGGGCTTGGTCGAGGTACCAACAAGTAGAATAGAAATTTATGGTGGGTGGCTAGGCACTCCTGAGCTCGACCAGAGCATCAAGAGTCGAGGTCGCCGTTGCAGATTAACGATGGGGAAAGCATGCCTGGGGTCGAGGAGGCCTCGGCTTATAATTGACTCAAAGAAACATCCCGACCTTAGTCGGGGAAAGTCTCGAGCTTGATCAGAACTTTGCTAGCAATATAAGTAAATAAATGTAATGGAGCAGGTGCTGAGTTGAGGATGATAATGTTATTTTGATGATTGACACAACCATTGAGAAAATATCTAATTAGTACTACAAGTTAACGTGATACATCACTACTGAGTTCAACACCCTCGATACATTAGAAGAATGAGATCAAGATGTCTTTCAATGTTTAATAATGAGATAAAAATTGTAATAGAAAAGGGATAGAGAATTCTAAATTCTAATTCAGCAAAGTTTCAAGTGAAATGTACTATTAAGGGCAAAACAATAACTTTCATTGTTAAGAGTATGTAGCACTACCATGGCATACATTCAAAATTGCTTGAATTATATTTCATTGATTGTATGCATGAGTGTAACCTTAAGATGCAACAAAGTGTAGAATGAGTCGACCCCAACATAAGTGGAGTCGACCCTGGCACATCATGGAACCATCCGGTGCACCCCTGCAAAGATAGAACGGATGAACAGTAGATGGAGTCGACCCCAAGTATGCTTGAGTCGACCCCAGAAGTGGAGCTGACCCCAAAGAACCTTGAGTCGACCCCAGCATCAAGCCTCAAGAAAACAAGTCTCTGCAATTTACTGAGATGGCCGACCCCAACTTTTCTTGAGCCGACCCCAGGAACACTTGAGTCCACCCCAATGGAGTCGACCCCAACTGAACATGAGTCGACCCCAAGGTTATGTTGTTCAAAACTATGTCTCTGGAATCCCTGAGAGGGTCAACCCTAATGGAACTTGAGTCAACCCCATTGTAGCTTGGGTCGACCCCAAAAGAAGTTGAGTCGACCTTAGTGAAAAACAGCTGAAACACAAGGTTCTGTGATTCCTGAGAGGGCCAACCCCACTGTAGCAGGAGTCGATCCTAGTAAAAGTTGGGTTGATCCCAGTAGAAGTTGAGTCGACCCCAAGTATGATGAATAGTGGTTTGAGTCGACCTCAGAAAAATTTGGATCGACCCCAGCACGGGCAGAAGCATAACGGCTAGTTCTGCAGAAGTACTTTTTGATCTCTCAATGGATAGTTTTTCAAATCTAACCAATGGGGAGTGACCAAAACATGCGGAACAGTATTTATAGTAACACTATTCATCAGAATAAGCATCTTTTGCATGAAAATCAAAGCTTACTCAAGAAAGAAAAAGCTCTAGCATTCTTCATCGAAGTGCTTCATTCAAAGAGCCAAAAAGGAAGTGGTTGAGCAGATTCAAAGAGGCATTAAGAGCTCCTCCAACCCTTGAAGAGTGAAGCATTCCTTGACAAAGAAGAGAAGAGCCTTATCAAAGCGATAACTATATTCTAACTCTTCTTTGTGGCTTATAATTGTTATATTTGCTCATCTAGGTGTTTCAACTTTCTTCTTCTTAATCACTTTGTAAGGTTTGTTGGTGAGCCCGTAAAACCAACGGTGTAGGTTTGTTGGTGAACCCATAAAACCAACGGTGAAGGTTTGTTGGTGAGCCCGTAAAACCAACATAGGTTTGTTGGTGAACCGTAAAACCAAAGGTGAAGGTTTGTTGGTGAGCTCGTAAAACCAATATAGGTTTTTGGTGATCCTGGAAAACCAAAGTGTAAAGATTTTTGGATTGTGAGGCCGGAAAATAATCCAACTGTAATCCGTGAAATTATAGTGAATTTCCAAGGGAAAGCTTGGGGAGTGGACGTAGGTGCTTAGGAGAGCACCGAACCACTATATTTCTTATGTGTTTGTCTTGTGTGTCTTTCTATTTTCACTGCATGTACTTAATTAGTATTAACTAAGCAATTCAATCTTCTAACAATTTAATTGGAAAATAAAAAAAATAGAAGAACCAATTTACCCCCCTCTTGGCATGTCACTTTGGGCAACAGTACTTGATAATTCCTTGATCTGATTATTTGGAAAATACTGTTTTCACTAATTTGGGCGATCGGGCACCACTGGATACTATTAACACTAGTCCTTACTAAGCCATCTGTACCATACTCTAGCTTTTGTTTTATGAGTTAACTAGTTTGATTAATTAGAATAGATCGACCCGAATCTTCGGATCCTGCTATTTAACTAACCCTGCCCTTCCTTCACACCGACTATTATCACATACCATTAGATCCGTAATTGATAATCCCTAATCAATATTATTATCTTCTTCTCGATTGGATATATGTTTCTTGATCAAAAGGATTGAGTTATATTGTGCTAACTGATTTGAATAGTTGAGCATTGCCATTTAGCCGGCCTCATATATCATCATATACGATTCTATTTTCATTATCAGCCCTAGTTTTGTATAGGAGTGCAGTCACTCGGACATTATTAGAATTGGTCACCCTTGATCTTTATCGAATCCCTTGTTTTGATCCATTTTGGGGTTGTTGACCGCTGGTAACTGTTGGTCACCTATTGTTCGGTTATGGGTCCCTGACCCCAAACACCACCCGTTGCCACCCACTTCATTCATCTTTCTTAGTTCGAGAGAGAATCTTCCTTACTCTCTCTTATTTCTCTCTCTTTTCCATCATTTCTCTCTCTATTTATCTCTCTCTACATGATCTGGGGCTTAGTAGAGGGTTCCAGGTTTGTCCCAAATAGGAGGTCTGGGACTGGCTTAGTTGTGACCCTTCAAGATGTTGACTTTTATCTGGCTTTTACTGGCATCCTAGTCGTTGTTGGATCCCACTAGATCTAGCCATCCTCGATCGCTATAAGTTTCTTGTATTTTGATTTGATCTTTGATTGGATAGAATGAACTTGACCGGATCGATCGGATTGTTGGACCTTTCTGCTCGATTAGCCCTATCCTTCTTCATCCTTATCAAGCATGAATCCCTTTCTTGCCGTTGTTCGGGTCCAAGTTGGCTCTGGTAAGGAGGCTCTGAATCACCCCAACACCCGACTGTATTATCGGCTTGGTACCCCAACCCTGTCAAGTATCCATAGATATAGTTACCATTGATCTTAATTGAGTCAGTTAATTATGTCTCATTTTGACCAGTTTAGCTCACCTTGTTCAGATTGACCCATGTAGTTGGGTACCACTACTTGATTGATATTGCCTTTCATCCAACTTGATTTGGGCATGAGGTTGTATCCCCAATGGTATCTTAATTTTTAACTTTGTTTGGCTTCGAAGATATGATAAAATTAATGACATGTTCCTGATATTAAAATAAGTAATCCTGACACGTCCAACTGAAGTGGGAGTTTTGAAGCGAGAAGAGGTAAGTAACATAATGCTTCAAAGTGTATTTTCTAAATTTTTAGTAAAATGATAATTAGTTTATTAAATTTTATTATGATATTTTTTTATACTTGGTTTAATGGGCCATGCATATTATTGTTACGATAGTAATTATTTAAAATTATATTATTTGTTATGATGAAATTTGAAAAATATGACTAGGCATTATGAAATTTGTTTTAGATATATATATTCTTAGCACGGCTATGATCTGACGCTACCAATGAGGATTATTTATTAGCCTTGTTGACTTATAATATAAGAAACTAGTTTCGATGCCGAACCACCGGTAATTAGAATAATTGTGTTTGACACTTTTTGTATTCTGTATTTCACCCATACTACTGGGTTATGTGGACATAACCTGATGTTGAATTTCTAGTATCATTTTATTAAAATAATAATAAATTTGAAAAGAGATATATGTATTATTTGAAAATTTATTTATTTCGAGTTAATATCATGCTCTTTAATTACTTATTTATGTAGCATGCTTCGACCCCACTTTTTGGTATTTGTTACTTACTGGACTAGTGTAGCTTATTGTTTTTTTCTTTATTTTTTAGATCCTAAATCATGATTACTTGGAGGAGTGTACTAGATCTTCTGAACAAATTCAAAATTATTGGAGTTCTAGTTTAGATTAGTTTAGTTAGAATATTTTATTTGATTTGAATTAATTAACATATTTTGACTTATGTCACTTTGGAATAATTGATTATGAGAATAATTTTGTTTAGATCTTGATTAAAACAGTTTTTGAGGATCTATGAATTATTATTTTTATTTTGTGATGACTTGATTTGTAACCTTGCATGTTGGTATGGTCCACCCTACTGGTATAAGGCGTCTGTTATAAGGCGTGACAGTTTCAACCCCCATTTACTACTATCGTTTCCCTCCTATTCCTTGATGTGTTGGGTACACCACTGAATTTTAGAATCTTTTGTTTAATCCCCAACCTCCTAATGTGATTTCTTGGCATTCAGTGTCATTTGAGGAGAGCTTCAATCTCTTGCTGCCTCAGCTTTATGCTAGCCCTCAGCTAGGTTAGTTTGTCGTCCCTTGTTGCCCACCCTATCCCCACTGTAGTTTGGGTCCCCTTGCTGCCTTGGTTCCACACTGGGCTTCGCTAGGACACTTATGGCTGATGCGATCCGATAGAATTCGATCTGTATCTCAAGATTCTTGACTCTGCTTGATTTTTGGGAGGGTAGTTTCGACCCACTTGCGGATGCGATTTCTGAATATTTACCCGTCAGATCGATCTCAATTTTGGATATGTTGTAGGTCTCCGCGTTAGCTTTCCAATGGTAGGTCGTGGGTCTAGAGGAATGTTGAGATCTTGAGATATCATCCTCCGACTGATGACTGTGCAGGGGAGGACGGGCTGATAATCCAACAGAATGGAGTTGTTGGTAGAGGCTGGTATAGATCAAGGAGGATAGGAAGAAGAGGGAGAAGGTGGCTTGCCTCTCAGGATAGAGGTGGTGCATCCAGACGAAAGAGGGGGCGGCGGCCTTGGACGGCGGCCTAGGGAGAGGAGGAAGGCGTCACAAGAAGAGAGGAGAGAAGGAAGGAGAGCTAGGGCAAAAGCCTTTCAATTAATTCTTCCCCCCTGAAATAGGTGCTCACCACATCTATTTATAGGTGGCTACTTGACCCCTTAACTTGACTTGATCTATTTGAATTCAAGAAACAACTAACCCAAAGCAACTCTAATAAAGGCCACGTTGGTTAGCCCGAGCAAGGCTATGCTGAAATAAAATTAACATCAAGGACTCAAAAACAAAAATAACCAAACGATTCAATCCGAGGCGATCTAGTGGATCCAACCGCATCACTCCACCATGCTTCCCTTAACCTTGTCCTCAAGATTAGAAGTCAGGAAAACGATCAAGTATCTTAGTCTCAAACTTCCATGTGGCCTGGTCTGCTGCTCTCCCCAGTCACTCCACTAGTATCTGGGTTTTCAGTTGTCCATCTACTCGTATTCTGCGCTTCGCCAGCACTTGAATCGGCTTGACTACCTCGTCCTCTGGTGGCTCATGCATGATCAGGCCAACAGATGTCTTGGGTCCAAGCTAGGCCCTCAGAAGCGACATGTGGAATACCGGATGAACTCTCGATGTAGTCGGCGAGTCCAAGCGATACGCCACGGGTCCTATGCACTCCAAGATCTGAAAGGGCCTGTAGAAGCGATGAGAGAGCTTCTGGTTCGCCATAGGCCGTAGTGACAACTGTTGATAAGGCTGCGCCTTGACGTATACCCAGTCACCCACCTCGTATACTGGATCTTTGTGCTTCCGATCATGCAACTGCTTCATCCTGTTCTACGCAGTCGTTTTGTGGAACTTTAACCGCCGCAAGGTAGTGTCGCGGTCTAAGAGCTCAAAATCTGCCTCTGTCCGGTCCGCATGTGACAGTGGATCATAGACTTGCAGCGTTGGTGGTACTCATCCATACACCGACTCAAAGGGTGTCATCCCTATGGCTGAGTGAAAAGTAGTGTTGTACGAATAATCGGCCCAAGGTAAATAAGAAAGCCACTCTCGAGGCCGATCACCAATCATACAACGCAAGTACTGCTCGATGCAGCGGTTTACCACCTCCATCTGCCCATCGGTCTGAGGGTGGTAAGCCGAGCTCATGGCAAGCTTCATCCCTTACTGTTTGAAGTAAGCCTGCCAAAATGTGCTAACAAAAATGTGGTCATGATCAGAAACAATAGTCTGAGGCATACCATGTAATCAAGCAACGTCCCGTATGTAGACCTCTACCAGCTGTCGAGCAGAAAATGGATGTGCGAGCACCGAAAAGTGGGCATACTTGCTGAGGCGGTCCACAACGACCATGATCACTGAGTACCCTCGAACTAATGGCAGCCCCTCAATGAAGTTTGTTGCCAAAGGAGACAACCCAAGAGGAAGGGTGAATTGGGTTTTAATTGAATATTGTCCAATTAAAAAACTTAATGAGTAATTAACTAGATCTATTGCAAGTAGGTTAATTAGATTACTAGATGCAGTGAATGAAGAGAGTGAAAGAGACAAGTAATCAATACAAACACAGAAAAGTTTATAGTGGTTTGGAGCCAACTCTTGCTCCTACGTCCACTCCCCAAGCCGCATTTAGAAGTTCACTATAATCCCTAGGATTACAGCCGGTTGTTTTACAAGTTCACAACCGAACTTGTTGTTTTCACGAGATTACAATGAACTCGGTCGGTTTTCACAGGCTCACCGGCTAGAACCACCCGATTATTTTTTCGGATTTCCAATCAAACCCAGTTGGTTTTTTCGGGTTCACCAACCACAATCTTACACCGTTAGTTTTAACTTTGGCTCACCAACTAACCTTACAACCCCTGATTCAATCTCCTGATTGAATCAAGTAAGAAGAACACAGTTTGGAAAATCACAAAGAAAGCTTCTAAAAAAGTAAATATGTGAACAATATAAACAAAGTAAAGTTAGAAGCCCTCAAACAGATTTTAGATGAAAAGTAGGGTCTTCTCAATTTCTGAGTCTCCTCTTGAAGGCACTGAGAGTTGGAGAATAGTAGTAGAGCCTTGAATGCGAGGGAAGCACTTTCGATTTGAGTTGAATGCGCTTCTTCCTTCTTTTGCTTGTATTTACTCTTGAGAAGCTCTTAGTAGTTGAAAAGCTTTAATGCTCAGATGGAATAGCTCTCTTATTTTCTACTACTATTTACTCTAGCTATTTAAACTGTTTCCTACGGAAAATAGCTGTTAGAGACTGATTTGTAGCCGTTCTGTCTCATCTGCACATCCTGACAATATATCTGTTGGGGTCGGAGTCGACTCGTGCGATCTGGAGTCGACTTGGCTGTTGCTGGAGTCGACTCATGCTTTATTGGAGACGACTCATCCACTGTTCAGGATTTGAATTAAAGTACTTGTCCCATCCTGAAGTTTGTTAGATATATGCCCTAACAGCCAATATGGCTGACACATTATTAATTCTGGGACATAATTTTGTACTTGACTATTTATTATTGAATAAATAAAAGG
>JAOXJJ010000716.1:574264-597863 GCA_025769935.1 Phoenix roebelenii | reverse complement strand
CCAAAAGGGGTTGTCATCTTGATCTTTTGACTCTATTTAAAGATTGGAACACCAATCGATATGAGAGCACCTGCTCTAATACCACTTGTTGCCCAAGAAGACAACCCAAGAGGGGGGGTGAATTGGGTTTTGATTAACTATTGACAAATTAAAAACTTGATTAGTAAATAATTAAATCTAATGCAAGCCGATTAATTAAGCTACTTGACGAAGAGATTGGAGGAGACAAATAGCCAATGCAAACATAAGAAAATTTTATAGTGGTTCGGAGCCTACTCTTGCTCCTACGTCCACTCTCCAAGCTTCACTTGGGAGTTCACTATAATTTCTGGGATTACAGCCGGTTGTTTTATAAGATCACAACCCAACTTGTTGTTTTCGCGAGATTACAACGAACTCGATCGGTTTTCATAGGCTCACCGACTAGAACCATCCAATTATTTTTTCAGGATTACTATCAAATCCTTATACCGTTGGTTTTATCCCTGGGTCACCAACAAACCTTACAACCCTTGATTCAATCCTCTAATTGAATCAAGTAAGAAAAACAGTTTGAAAAAAGATACAAGGAAAGCTTCTTAAAAAAAAATATGAATCAATATGAATAGAGTAAAGTTAGAAGCCCTCAAACAGATTTCAGAAGAGGAAGAAGAGCCCTCTCAAACTCTGAGTCTTCTCTTGAATGCACTGAAGATTTGATATTAGAAGAAGAGCCTTGAATGCGAAGGAAAAGCTTCTAGAAATGAATTGAATGCGTTTCTTCCTTCTTTTGCTTGTCTTTTCTCTCAAGAGACTCTTGGTAGTTGGAAATACCTTAATGCATAGATAGAGTAACTCTCTTGTTGTCTACTACTGTTTTCTCTGGCTATTTAAACTGTTTCCAACGAAAAATAGTCGTTAGAGACTAATTTGTAGCCGTTCTGCACAGTCTGCACCTCCTGACAATGTATCCATTGGGGTCGGAGTCGACTCGCTCGATCTGAAGTCGACTCGTCTGTTGCAGGAGTCGACTTATGCTTTACTGGAGACGACTCGTCCACTGTTCAGGATTTGAATTAAAGTGCTGTCCCAACCAGGAGTCGACTCGGACCAAGCATGGAGTCGACTCGCTAAGATCTGGAGATGACTCGGCATTTTGGAGACGGCTCGTTCTCAGAATTTTAGAGATCCATCTATCTGTATTTCTCCCTCGAGTCGACTTGGGTCCTCTTGGAGTCGACTCGGCTCTCAGAGCCCGAAAATCCGATCCTCTATCTGTTGATCTGAGCTATCTTGGAGTCGACTCGGACTTTATTGGGGTCGACTCTGGAGTTCTCGGAGTCGACTCGTTCACAGAGTCACTGAGTTTGGTTCTCTGCCTTTTAGTCTGCTTTTCTCTGAGAGTCAACTCTGGCATAATTAGGAGTCGACTCGCTAAACGTTGGAGTCGACTCGCATCCTTCTGGAGTCGACTCGATAACAGGATCTAGAAAATATCTCTCTGTCTTTCTGTCTGTTACTCCTTAGAGGACTCGAAACTGTAGGGAGTTGACTCGCCAGGCATCGGAGTCGACTCGAAGCCTTCTGGAGTCGACTCGCTGATAGGGTCTGAAAATCATCTTTCTGTCTTTCTTTCTGTTCTCAGATGAAGTCGACTCGTAGAGTATCGGAGTCGACTCGAGCTCGTGCCAGAAGCTCTGAATCACTTGGAGTCGACTCGTAATCTTTCGGAGTCGGCTCGAGATTTAGACCTTGGTTCAAATAGGATTCAATACTTATCCAAGTTATTTTGAACCAAAGCTTGAGGCACTTAATTGAAAATACACAAATATATGCCTGAAATACTAGATTGAATTCATTAGTATTACATAAGATATACTGAAATGCTTTGGGCTCATCAAAATCAAATAGGGGTTTAATCAATCACTCCACAAGATCAAATAAATCTCAAGGACAAAACAATAGAAACATCGAGAGTTCAAACAAGAGATCAATGAGTGACAACCCTGAGCAGATAAATAGCAATAAATATTTCAAATATGGTGGGAATCATGTTGTAAATAATTGTCACTAAAACACCAGTGCATGCTTTGGTTGTGGACAAAAGGGTCATCAAATAGCTGAATGTCCATAAAGAAAGGAGAATCAACCTACCTAGACAACTGAACAAAACAAGGTGGGAAGTTAGAAACTCCGAGCCCAAAGAAGGGTCTATGCTCTTACACAGCAAGATGCTCTAGCCTCTGATGCATCAGCGACAGGTATTAATCTAGTTCTAGTATTTATTCTTATTTATTATTTGTGATGCCCACTGCTTTTTTTTGGACGACTTATTATGCTACTAGAAATGATTAAATTGATACATAACATTTTTTTGATTAACTGTTAAAAGAAGAATATGAACTTGTAAATTTTGGAAGTGTTCACAAGAATTTAGATATAGTAATGTATGTACTAATAAGCGGGTAATTTTAGAAAAACCTAGACTTGATATGGGTATGTTAAGATTTAAATCAGAGTTGTATAGCGGAGGCATGGTAAATT
This sequence comes from Phoenix roebelenii, assembly GCA_025769935.1. Taxonomy (NCBI): domain Eukaryota; kingdom Viridiplantae; phylum Streptophyta; class Magnoliopsida; order Arecales; family Arecaceae; genus Phoenix; species Phoenix roebelenii. The sequence continues at coordinate 595,340 of JAOXJJ010000716.1, read as the reverse complement.
CAATTATTTGATACTAATCAGACAAGACGACTTTAATTTGAGAAGTATTATGACTTGATTTGGAAGAAGTGCCCTCTACTCTTTGAACTATAGGCACGAAAATTTTAAAGATGAAATTTTTTTCAAGGATGGAGAATGTAAAACCCTGTGGACTAGGCCTAGTCCACTTGACAGGCCCAGCCACATTTTGGACAACCTCACGTGCAATGCACATGAGGGGAAAACGGGAGGAAGACTCGAGCCAGAGTCTTCTTCCTCCCTTCCAATCGCGATGAGGACTCCTCCTAATTGCGACGATCGAAAGTTCATCATTATCTAGAGACTGGCCGGATAAGGCTAGAAGAATCTATTTAAAGACCCCCTTCCTCCTTTGAGTTCACCGAGATCGAGCCACCGATTTCTAGCTTCTCCTCCAGTCATCTTCCTCAATTTATCGCCAGGAGCTGTCGAATTACCTCGCCCGACCCAGTTAAGTCTTCTTCTTCCTCCTCTCTCCTTCTCTAGCTATGTTTAGATGAGTTTTAGGCCGACGAATGGCCGAAAAACCATCTGAAATAGGGGTGCAATGTTTCAGTTCATTCTCCCTAACCACCGGCCACCGGCTACCATCGGTCTCCATCCATAGTGGGCGACCGTGATCCTTTGACCTGAGGTGCCACCACCGACTCTGGCATGGTTGTGTCAGTGCTAATCTCCTGTTCTCTTTTCTTTCTCTTCTCCATGCTTTCTCTTTCTTATTCTCTCTTATTTCTCTCTCTACAAAGTTTCTCTCTCTTAAATGATAAATAGACATGTTAATTGGTCTAGGTTGATCGTGCCATTAACAACCAAACCCAAACCCTTGATTGAACTCAAATTGAGATTCTCTCGCTAAATTTTCTCTCTTTACCTAACTTTCTCTCTCTACTGGACTTTCTCTATCTACTCTCTCTATAGTAGTTGGATCTAGTAGGGACTCTTCACAATGATTTTGAATTGACCTTAGTGAAAGGTCTAATCTAGGATCGTCAGGTGGCTTGTCAGCCCCACCTTGCCTCCTACCAAATACTATTCGATTTGATCGCTCCAATTTTTGTTAAACCATCTGTGCCCTAGTTCGAGCATGATTTGATGAATTTTATTTTGATCAGACCGACCAAAATATCGAGCACTCCCGCTTGGTCTGCCCTATGAGGGTGTTCGAATTTAAGGTTTTTATAATTATAATAAAATTTTAATAAAAAATATAATTTTTGGATATTAGGCTTTAAGAAGGATCTTTAGAATTAATTGGATCTATTAGTTGGAATGCGTTCACAAGGTAGATAATATAACTCTTTTTCTAGATTTATCAGCAAATTATTAATATTTTTTGAATCGAAATATTCTTAATTTATGAACTTGAATCATGGCATTTTATTGTTATATACGCTTTTTTTCAGAATATTGAATAATTCTTGATTGAACATATTAAATTCGATATGGATTATGTTCGATTGATTTCAATATCATGTGCGATTTGGAACACTAAATATGAAAAAATAAGTATTTACTTCAAAACGGATTTCGACTCGCAGTCAGGCCATTGGGGATTGTGTTGTGGCACTTTGATATGATCATAGTTTTGAGCTATCAAGATAAATTTGATAATTTGAAAGATAATTGATTTATGAAATAAGATTTGAAATTTTGAAGTGACTGGAAAGCATATCGATGTGGCTTTAAATCGATGTATTTTGTATGCTTAATTTCAGTATATTATTATTATATTGTTTGATTTATCTAGCTTAAGTGTATATTGCTTACTGGGTTGTCTAACTCATTATACGATTTCTTATTTTTTTTTATAAATTTGGAGAACTAGCCTATTGGAGTTTTCAATATGGGAGAGCTATTAAAAGCATTATGGCACAAGTTATCTTAAATTAGAGTTTAAATTATGTATTATCTTAGACTATTGTTGGAATTGTGAGATATTGTAAGTTATGTTAGTTAATGAAATAAAGATTGCACATTATTAGTTGAATTATTGCCGCTGCCTGATTTTAATATCATGATGAGATACCTTGTATACTCGTGGGGAGAGTTTTCTATGGGTATGCGGCAGTTGCCGCGACCTCTGGCTCGTGATCTCGGATCGGAGGCATAACATATCTTGTGACTTATGCAGAATTGGTGGGGGTATTGGCAGGACTTAAGAATGTGTAGTTCTTCATATTTGAGCAATTTAGGTTTGGATTGAAGGTGATTCCCTTGCAATCATCTCTCTCTCTCTCTCTCTCTCTCTCTCTCTCTCTCTCTCTCAACAGGTCTACGGCCAACTCCTTTTTTGGGCATTGCATGTTGGAAGAGGGTAATCATGAGGGTGATCATGCAACGGATTGGCTGGGAGTTTTTGCCCAAGAGGAGGATCTAGTTTTGGATTGTCGAACTCATGTCCCCGCTTCCCTACGGTCTATTTTGGCCTCTGATGCCTATGGTATTAGTATTACTTTCCATAGATTTTAGTTTGGCTTTGCCCCTTTATTGCACCCACCCCACACAAAAAAAAGAAACTAATTGTGTATTTTTCCACCAACTTTCCTCATATGAACTTGAGTTTAGGGATCCACCAAAATAGTAAAAGCATAGAAAGTAGTCAATGGCTAACGATTAATTGATTCTGTAATCTTGTAACATTTGATTAATGATGCTGACACATCTTAACTAACTAGAGGAACAAGAAAGTAGCTACTGATTCTTTTTTTTTTTCCCTCTATATAGTTTTAAAATGTGCCAGCATCTTTAGTCAAATGCTACAAGATTAAGGGGCCAATTAATAGCAACTATAGGCAAATCGAACTTGAGACATAATAAGTATGGGGATAGGGGAGAATTTTGTTTATGATTTTATAATATTTTTGGGTTTATGTAAAACCTCCAGCGAGGAGCAGTTCAATGGCTCATGCCTGAACATAGGACATCAATGCCATCCCTTGCACTCATTGCCTGGTGCTTCCGCTTGTGCGATGCTTGACTCTAACTCTAGACTCTAGTGTAGTTGTTGTCTCATAATACATAGAATTCTAGCTAGTGTAGCCTACCACGCATCCCAAAAAGGGCGGGAGATGGCACCTGCAAGGAGGAAACATCTGAAATCTAGATAAAACTCGAGTCAACTCTAACACAGTGCGAGTCGACTCTGGTACGGTACGAGTCAACTCCTGAACTGCTGAAATCGACCCCACTGCTGTTGAAGCCTGTAGAAGCTTTCTTCTATGTAAAATTTCGATTTGGAATGTATTCACGTGCAATCTAAAATACCTCGGGTCTCCACACACTCCAACATATCAACACCTAGAGCTCGTTGTTGCACTTGGAATGTTGGACCGTCCACCATATGTTGGCATCAAACTAAAACTTTATGCAGTATTAGTCCCTCTTTCGAGGAGCAATGATGATAATGGAGATGATCGCGATAGCATATAGCTGGTCAACTATGTTCTGCTCTCAATAAAAGAAGAAGATGGTAATTGAATAGTTCATGTTCCCTAGCTCTCGTCAATTTTCTATTTCAAAGACTGGTTTCAATGCTGTTAGCCAAGGAACATCAGCATGCATGTCTGAAATGCAATAAATGGCATCTCATGTACTTGGATGTGCAGGGGGGAAGATATTTTTGTGCAACCAAGATTGGAAGTTTGATTGAGATCACGATTGTGTGAACAAACTGATGTACATTTTGCAATACAATAGTAGAAATATGGACAAATTAATAATAAGATAGATATAGAATACCCTGTTATATTGTGCCATTGGAAGGTTGTATCCACTTCAAAGGCACCCCTAGTGTTCATCATGGGGAGGCAGAGCTACATCAACCCGATGAGCTTGGCCAGTGTCAATAGCAGGACGTAGGCCTCTAAAAGCCCTTATTGCTTGTAGTCTGTTAGTATCAACTTGGCCACGTTCATCGTCGGCCCCACCGTCGCCAAGAATAATCTCTGTTTCAGCCAAGAAGAGCATTTAAGTTACTACATGATGATCGTATGGTAAAGTTTTTCGTCTGGTTAATATACTATGATGATTAATTGAAAAAAAATAAAATTTAAAAATGATATATTTCTTGTCTAAATTTGAAAGATGTAGTTATATTTTTTTTTCTAAAATTATCATTCTCCAGGTGCCTCTGTTTTCTAAAGAGCTGTTGAATTTCAGTGCCAGCAGACGTGGAGTTAGATATCGGAGTCCAGGCAGGTCAAATTCAAATCCAAGTTAGGTCTAGGTCGAGTCCCCGGAGTCTCACAACCGGGGTTCCAACGTAGGAAGGCATTTACTACACGATCATGGTTCCATGTATTGCTCGTCTTGCTGGCGCACAAAAATTATATTAATTAGGAGGGTCTCACAATTTAACCCCCCACTTGCAAGTTGCTACTTCCATAAATATAATAAAATGAAATCAATATTCAGCAGAATAAAGTAAAGGCACTCCGTGGTGCGCCTGCTTTCTTGATAAATAGGGAGGCGGGCTGAGAGCCTGAGAGGAGAAGCCAAGCCGACGGCAGCAACCATAACAACAAAAAAAAAGGAAAGAGACGGAGCGGTTACCGAGCGGAGGGAAGGGAGAGGGGCAGTCCACCCTCCCCTCCGATTCCCATCCATCATTCCCTTTCCACCACCACCACCGCTATTTAAATTACTCCCCCCTCTTCCCTTCCTCCATCCCGTCCTTCTCCACTGCAATGCGGTGGAGATCCGCGACCGTCTCTTAATAACTCTTTCTTGTTATCCGAGTGCGCCCCTCCTCGGATCTCGCTACCCCTTCCACGTAGCCCCGCCCCGCCCTTCGATCCTCCATAACACGGCGGGCCTCGCTTATTACCAGATCTCATGGGAATGTACGAGCTCATCAATGGGGATGGCAGCGGGATCGCCGATCCCAACAAGAACCTCCTCGTCGTCGAAGGCGACGATGGCTTCCCCCAAAAGGGCGACATCGAGTCCGGCAAAAAGGTTATCAGATCCTCGCCGGTCGCCGCAGGCGGGAGGGACGCCGCCTCCGCCAGGAAGGGGCAGCGCCTCGTCTCGCTCGACGTCTTCCGGGGAATCACCGTCGCGGTAAGATTCCACAAGATCCATCTCCATCTTCATTGCTTCCATTTCTCCTCCTCCTACTGAAATTTCCACTTCCCCCATGGTTCCTTAATTATTTTTTACTTTACTCTCGCTTTCTTGGGCTATATATTTTTTTAAATATATTTGTGATTCACCGGACAAATTAAAAAGAAAAAATCAGCGACGCCATAAGAATTTCGATATTTGCTTACTTAATTTGGATCCGTTGTTTTCGGTGGAACGTGCTTTCCAGAATTATCTTCCGGCTTTCCTGCTGAAAAATTGACCGGATTTCTTTCTATTTAGCGCGATTCTCTCTCCTTTTTTTTTTCACTTTTATTTTTTTTTCCGGGCTGAAGCAAATCAGTAGTATCCGTATATGGATGAAAAACAAGAGATATCTATTTGCTGCGTTGAATTATTTAGTCATATTTTTAGTTGGCTCCGTGCATTAAATTACATCTAAAAGAATGGTTTTAGACGAATGCGCTGCCGCCAAAAAACAGAAAGATAGTTTGGATGGTATTTTAGAATGGGCCCTGTTTAATCTCCCTCGTATCTTCTTCACAAACCCTCTACCAGGATCAGCAATCTAATTTCTTCTTTTTATCAAATTTCACCGCGATTCCGCCAATTGTTCTACGCCGCCTGTTCAGTGGCCAAAAAGTTCCCAGATATGTTTGCACAAACCAAACGTCACAAATGGAGAGGCATCATAAAGCATGTCCTTGCCTCTTTGGTATAATCTCATAAAAGCCACTCTTATCCTCCTTTTGCTTCCATTTCCGCTTTCGAGTACCTTATCTCTATGATCGGTGGTTCCATTTGGATGTTCATCTCCGTCACCCCTTGCCTAAATGGCTGGGATGTAATCAATAGAAGCCACCGGTCCTTTAGCTTTTATGGTTTCTCTTACAAAGATTCGATTGGTAAAGTGTCTTATCCACCGACGTGCTACGCTCACCTTGGGCGAGGATGAGGAAACCGAAACACCATCCGCATTTAATTATGTGTGATGCCTCGGTCTTCTGTGTTTCTTGTATTAACCAATTTAAATTGCTGGATTGGATGGTCCCTGTCGCCATCCCCTGCCTGCCATCTGAAGAACTGGTAAGTTCACTGTTCGACGGTGGCGACTGCTCAGCGGCTCTACTTGTTTTCCGGGCCAGAGCCGCTGGCTGTGATGTGCACTTGTCCGCTTACCATTGAGTGGATGGGGTAGGCTCTACTTGCTATCCGGGCCAGGCTCCTGGCTGTGTGCCACTTGTCAGCTGACCATTAAGAGAATGGGGTAGGGATGGATGGCTTCGTAGTCCTCGGTCCTGTTTCGAAGGACTTCGCTTTTTTTTTTTCCTTTTCATTCCCCCTCACCTTTATCTTCGATTTTTCTTGGCCTTTTATTTGTTTTCTTTTCATTATGCTCACAATTAATTTAAAAATATACAAGGAGGGCCTTCCTATTGCCTTTTGGGGTACATGTGAAGATAAGAATGATTACATGAGATATTGAACTCCCATAAGTCCAATTTTATGGAATTATACATGAACTATCGTATGTAGCCAATTATACAAGAACTATTTTATACAATTTTAGATTTTTTTCATGTACACCCTTCTAAATATACAAAATTGCATGAATACTCTTGTAAAATTACTATTTGCATTTATATCTTTTTTTTAATTTATTTTGCATATGATTCTGTTGCATCGACAAGTCAAAAAAGATCGAATCATATTATTAATTTTTTTTTAAAATCTTGACTTGGTGAAGTTAGAATATTAGGTGATCATTTTGGTAATTATATTCTTCATTTGATTTTGATATAATTATTGTTATTGAATTTAGGACATCTACATATTCTTGATTATTTTTAAAAGACTAAACCATATCGAATTTAAATTAATTATAGATGTTTAGATTAGTAAAATATTGTTTATGATTTGTAAATGTTAAGTTGTTGGTTTTTGAGGCAAGAGTTTCTTAAAAGCAACATGATTGATTCTATGGTTGATATTAACATGATTTAATTCTTTTTGTTATTTTTTTAATGAATTATCTATACTAGATTTTTATCATTTTTTATTATATTTTTTTAAGTGTACACCTTCCTAAATATACGTAATTGAATATCCTCACAAAGTTATTATTTACGTATATATCCATATAATTTTTTTTTCATGGCTACCCATAAGGGTATTGCATTAATTTTAATTTTAATCGTTTATTTTTTTAATGGCATTACATATATATAAAAAAATAAATGAAGGGTATGCGTTCAAAATAAATATTTTATGAGGGTATACATGCAAATAACAATTTTATAAGGGCATTCATACAATTTTATATATTTTGGAAGGTATCGATGCAAAAAATTTCTAAAATTTTATAGCTGATCTACCATTCTATTTTTTAATTCCTAAGGATGTATATAGGGTTCGTTTGGTTGAGGCATGTCAGATTATGGGATAATCTGATGAATTCTGAAAATTATATATCTAAAAAATGATTGCAGGAGAGTAAATTTTATTATATTTGGTTGGTGGAAAAATTATTCTGAAAATTGACATAAAAAAGTACTATTTTGGTTAGAGTTAATCTTATGTAAGAATATTGCCAAATTTTCAACAATATTCTTGAATAGACAATTCAAGTAATAACATATTTTTCTCAATCCATTTATTGGCCATTTATGGCCCACTTACATAAACATTGTTAATATTAGCTATTTCAAATATTAAAATATATTTACATGAGTTAATAAATATTTTTAAATTAGTTACACATATATTAAAAAATATATTTCTCATGATAAATAAATTTTAGTAAATTTTGGAATAAATAAATATATTAGTATATTAAATATATTATTATTTATAATATTATTAGTCAATATGTTAATATATTTACAATATATGCAATATAATATTAATATTAATATATATTAATATAATTAATATCAATCATATAATATAATGAATACCATATTAATATAATATAAGTGAGGGTATTTTTGTTAGGAAATGTTATTTTTATATTACCTCAGAAAATAAATGCCACCTTCTAGTGGTATTTGTTTTATCTCTCTCAGAAGACATAGGATCCACCATTTATTTTATCATTTTTTTCATCCACTTTTTGTATCAAACATAGTAATTTGACATGAGATTTATTTTTCCATACTAGATTACCTCCAACCAAACGACCCTTATAGTAGTGTATTTTTTTTCCGATTTACTAAAAAACAAACTTGGGTCGAGTCCAACTACCTAGGCGTAGAAGAGGTACCATGGCCATTGACCTTCCCCTCAAAATGGCCTAGATCCTACGAATTACAATCCATGCGGTAGATTCCACCCTAGAACCTAACGCCGGGCTTGCGCATGTCCGTCTTGCAATTTGCTTACACTCTGATTTCCTAGTGGATGGAAGTCTAAACCCTCTCTGTGTTCTTGCAATTTGCATGTACCATCCTAAGGTCATTAGCAATTCAAGGGAATACTTTTAACAAACCTTCGCTATATGATTCTTTTGGTCAAAGCTATTGTACATTACTATGGCATTGATATAACTATATCTAGTTATATAGCATACCGCCGATTTCTCTAGTTGACTACAAGATTATATAGTTTGCAGTATTTGTGCTCATCTAACTGTATGTCTAAGCATCCCCTTCTCCTCTTGCATACCTGTTGAATGTCTAGTTTATATATACATAATGTGCACTCAACCCACCACTAAACTGGAATAAATAAGATTCAGATTAAACAATTTGTTTTCTATTAAAGCTGAAACATTTTCTAAAGGAGATTCAATGAAAATAAGGGAAATGAGAAATTGAATAGGCCTCCAGGAAAAAATATGCAGTATTGTGGTTTTACTTTAATGGGAGTTGCATCGAGAAAGTGGAGAATGATGTAATAGATATTAAGAATTTCTACTATTACAAAACTCAGCTGCAACTAATCAGCCTATTATGCAAAGTGGAGTGATGGATTTTGGAGTATTCTGACTAATTTGTGTTTCACAGCCACACCCAATTTAGTCACAGCCGCATCTGATGTGTTTCTTTCCAACAAAGTTCATGCAATTACCTTCTAATATTTTTATCTGCAGCTGATGATCTTGGTAGATGATGCTGGAGCATTTGTTTCAGCAATCAATCATTCACCATGGGATGGTGTAACCCTCGCTGATTTTGTCATGCCATTTTTCTTATTTATTGTTGGAGTTGCGTTGGGACTCGCATATAAGGTAAGCTTACAAATCATTTGTTGCTTTGTTGGAATTTCATATATCAAGTTTATGGTAGTGTCGAATGCATTTAAGAGTGCACATACCTTTCATCATCAGAAAGAATGATATGGCAAGGATTATAATGACAGTATGATCCTTGAAATTATAAAAGAGGCTAATTACAATTTATCCTGTGTATAGAGAGTCTCAAACAGTGTTGCAGCAACTAAGATGGCTGTACTTCGGGCACTGAAGCTAGCCATTTTAGGTCTCATTCTTCAAGGTATTTAACTTGTACTGTTTGCTGCTTTGATGGATATGACATCAATTGCATTCTATAGAAATATTTAGGTTCTCTCTGAATTCCTTACACTCAACTTGTGTACTCTGCCCAGGTGGCTATTTTCATGGCATTCACAATCTAACTTATGGAGTTGATATTATGAGTATACGATGGATGGGTGTACTACAGGTCTATTTACTCACTGATTCTGACCTATTATACATTCTTGCATTATTTTCAGGGTCATTAAATTTTTTAAAATTCTGATGAGTCATAACATCCATGTTTTGGTGGCTGTGCGCTTCTTTGCAGTGCCTGACATACATGTTTAACCCATATTCATGACACAGACAGTAGGATGCTTACATCATATATACCTTCCTCAATGTCATCATATCTTGATTTTTGGAATTATAATGTTGGAATTATAATTATTGAATATTGGTTTCCCTTAAGCATGTAGAGTTATGACTTATGATCATATACTTATTGCTTGTTATAATGCTGAAAGTGACTACAAAAATCTACACTGGTCACTCATGTGGATTGGTGATTGGAAATGAAATCTTTAGACTTTTATTTTTGCAGCATATGCTTTTGGCATGGTTACATGCAATCACTTGAAGTATTTTTTTCCCTGCAGAGAATTGCAATAGCCTATCTGTCAGTAGCAATATGTGAAATCTGGTTTAGAAGTGACGATGATGTGGATTCTGGATATTCCTTGCTGTGGAGATACAGATTCCAATTGTGAGTATGATTGCATAAGTTTGGCCAGTCAATTATAGGATGTTGATATTGTTTATGTTACTTTATGGGAGGTTCCTTCTTGTCAGTTTATGATAGACAGAGACGGAATATGCGTGCATCCTAATAATTTGCTTTGAAGTAACGCCGCTGCATATACAGTCACTATAACAACATCAGCCTTGAGGTTGATTTGGCAAAGTTGGAATTTTCTAATGTTGATAAATAATGCAAATTAAATATTTAATTTGTTGATCAATTAATCAATCAATTGAAGAGAGAGAGATGCTATAAGGAGGAATTAGACAAACAAATTAAATTGATTAATTAATTTATGGTGTTGATATTATTTATCAACATTTTCTTTTACATGTAGTTATTTAGTGATGTGAATGAAATTTTTGGTTATGGTGCATGCAATCTTTTGAAAAGAAGCAGTTGCTAATTGTTCTTTTCCTTTCTAATTAGGTTGGTCGGTTTGATTCTTACAACCATTTACATGGCCTTCTTATATGGGTTGTATGTTCCTGCTTGGGAGTATGAGATACCAGAGGCGGCCTCCAGTCCCAAGACCTTCTCAGTAAGTCCCAATTTCTGCTCTGTCATGTAGACTGGTTTGTTTCGCTATTGTATATTGGATGAATACTTCCTGTATTTGATCTTCATAACTGGAATATTGTCAGCTTGCACGGCTTCCATTTCATGCTTTCGTATTGGTAGTGAGAGGCTAATGACTAATAGAATTCTAGCTGCTACTCCAGTTATGTACATCAGCAGTAGACAGATTTAACTTTATTTTAGTTTTTCTCTTTTAATGCCGTGTTCTGTATTGGTGTACACATTTGTGTTAAGATTTCATAATCTTCATCAGGTGAAGTGTGGAGTCAGGGGTGACACTGGACCTGCTTGCAATGCTGTTGGTATGATTGACCGCAAAATCCTGGGTATCCAACATCTATACAAACGCCCAGTTTATGAAAGAACAAAGGTTTTTTGAGACACTAATTAACTCATACCCAATTGCGTTTTTATTCTTCAAAAAAACATAATCTTTCATTTCCTTACTCGCTCTGCAGCAATGCAGCATAAATTCACCAGATAATGGCCCACTTCCACCAGATGCTCCTTCCTGGTGTCAGGCACCTTTTGATCCTGAAGGGCTACTTAGGTAACCTATCATTTTCTTTCTTGATATTAATCCGCTACTTGCTTTTTTGTTTCTGGTAAGTAAGCAATATTTAATGTTGACACTGCAGTTCCATAATGGCAGTTGTTACCTGCTTGATCGGTTTGCAATTTGGGCATGTTATTGTACATTTTGAGGTATCGGTATCTCTCTAGGTTGTCATTCACATCAACAAAAATCTTTTATATTGAAAGCTTAGCATTCTTGAACAAATTGCAGGATCACAAGGATAGAATCTTTCAGTGGATGATTCCTTCCTTCTTCCTTTTAGCTTTAGCTTTTTCACTGGATTATTTTGGTATGAAGCGGCTTGTGATCTCTTGTTCATGCCACTCTGATCTTTATTTTTCTTCCTCTTTTTTTCTGGATGAAAAATGTCATTTTGATTATAATACTTTATTTTGAACTTGTCAAATCCTTCTCTTGTCATAGGGCTGCATATGAACAAGGCTCTATACTCATTAAGTTACACATGTGTCACTGCTGGTGCAGCTGGGATTCTCTTTGCTGGAATATATGTGCTGGTCAGATACAGAAATGAATCTCTGTTTTTTCAAATTAAGATCATTTTTACTACCATTTCTGTTCCAAGGAAAATGGAACTCGGTCTGATTATTTTCTGCTATTGGTGAAAAAGTATTTTGGTCGAGCTCACTAAGTCTATTATTTGATGGGTTATCTTTCTTTGACACGACAGGTTGATGTCTATGGCTTTAGGCGACCAACCTGTGCAATGGAATGGATGGGAATGCATGCACTGATGATTTATATCCTAATAGCCTGCAACATCTTGCCAGTTCTGATCCAGGGTTTCTACTGGGGTGAACCTCAGAACAACCTTGTGAGTTCTCTTGACCTCTGTGGAAATTGTACGCTCCCTTTCCAATTGTTGATCACAACAAACAGGAATTTTGGTCTCAACAGTGCTGCCCTCTTTTTTCTTTGACTAACAGCTGAAGGTTCTTGGAATTTGATCATCTTCTACAAGCACTGGTGGGAGAACCAGCCGTAGCTGCAATTTCCGTTACATTGGTACAATGGAGGATGCATATGATACTCTCTCACCAAGATAGAGCTGCCAAACACTTCGGTCCATTTCAACACCTCTAAAGAAACAGCTGCTGGGCCTCGGTTTTGTATATGGTTATAGTTAGATGTTGCAAGGTTTACTGTTCTGTTGCAGGGCCTTATTTATCCGAGGCATTGCTCTTTTTAGCACGTAAAAGGTGGTAGCTTGAAAGGTGGTGCGCAGATATAGATTGTAATTTGTCCCTTTCATGGCATCTACAACTTACATTAGTATGAGCAGTTGAGCTTATATTATCCTATACCTACTGTGTTGCTTTCTCTCTCACTCTCTCTCTCTCTCTCTGTGTGGGAACAAGAAGACTATATATTAGGCTGACATCCGACCCTCCATAAGTATGGTTGGTAAAGAATGCAGTGCATGTTCCGTGCCTGAATTAATATGTAGCGTAGCATTTTCCTTTGGTCATTCACTAATTCCAATGTATATCACATGCATCTGCTCATGCCTAGCGGTTAAAGAAGGCGTGGACCTTCTGACCTGTATCCTATATGGAAAGCTGGATATGAAGAAATTTTCCAAGATAGGATGATGGGTGCTGCAGAAATTTTAAGCAGAGCTTATAGCTTAGCTTCTGAATTTCAGAGATCTTTGAAAGGTTCAGAGCTGCAAAAGTCTGGTATCTGGGGCTGTTAAATACCGTGTGAATTGGCGGATCTTTTATGTCGGTCTCTTGGACACTCCCGCAGCCAGGATATATTAAAGTTACTTTGATGGTTTTGTTTGCCTCAATGGTGCTGGTGCTGGTTTTGGTTTGGTAATCAGGAATGAGGAGGGCTAAGTTCTTGCTGCCCCCTTTCTTGCGTACACGACTTCGGTTCCCATTGCTTGATTTATGGCTGCTTGGTTTATGCTAAAATCAGCAACTACAACCTTTTAACATGATAGAATTCTTCTAGAGGGAGACTCATTGATTGTGGTGACATGGATCAATGGCTTGGACAGCTCCCACGGTCCGGCACTTTGAAACATCTAATCTGTTTTCTCTATGATGCTCGACTTCTTATGTCACCATGTTCTGCATGAAGCCAACCAAGTTGCAGATCATCTGATCAATTTCGATTAGCATGAAGCAATTCAAATTAATTTGGATCGAAACTTTTCCTCCTGATCTTGCTCATCTTATTAGAGCAGGTGCTAGTGGGGCATATCCTCGGTTCAAATGTTGTGATCTTTCATTCCCCGTGACCCAAAAAAGATAAAGGGCGTGCACAACGGATTAAGGTAGGAGGAAAAATGCTGCCAAGTGCCACCTAACCTTGAGACTCAGACGCCAGGTAGGATTCACTCAGCGAGTCCTATTCTTCGACATCTGGGGTGCGTACGATGCATAAGCTTTTTCCGTTGGGGCTGCGCCTACGATCAAAGCGCAGGACGGTGCGGCTCCTCGCCCGCGCGGGCACAGAATGAGCTACTCAGCTTCGGAATGCTCCACATGCAAGCACAGAAAGGGCCCCAAAAAATTGACCACATAAAAAAAAAAAAGAATGCTCGGATAAAATATTGTGAACTAACTCTTCTTATCGGATTATTTTCTGCAGGTATGGCCGATCTGTCCTCTCGTATCAATTGCAAGAGTTCCCAGTACTCCACATCACAAGTACTCGTGGAGTCTTCTCCTGAGCATTACTATAATGATGCAGTGTAAATGCAGGATGTCGAGCAAAGACTTTACACACTTTGTAAAAATTTGATATTGATGGTTTTATAATTCAATTTGATTGTCAGATATTATCTGGAGTATCTAATTGGTATATTGCAAAACTAAAAAAATACTCTCTTAATTTGGAGACCAGTATCATGCACATCAATTTGCTTGGTTGTTCTTTTTTTTTTTTTTGGCCCAGAGAAAAAATAGGGGGTATAAACCCCCATCTTTTCTCTATTTAATAAAAATTGTTGCTCAAAAATTAATACTGCATCATGCCGCCAAAACTACATCTATAAGCATTTGATGCACAGTCAAAAGGCTTTAAAAGTATATAATTTTAATATATATATACATATACAATGTAATTTGTATAGATTATGTTTAATATTTAATTTTTATAAAAAATTAAACTATTAAATATTATAATAAATATAAAGGTATCCCCTTTATTCTTTCTCTGCCACTGGGGCTTCGTCGTCACATCTGGCGAACTTTAATCAGTGTGGTCTGTCCGCTTGCTCGGCATCGAATCAACTTTCACGCTTATTATACGTTTGGATAGATTTGACTGGAATCAAAGATTTGTAGTGCTGTACGATCGCCACATGAAATGATGAACAAGAAAGAAATAAATCCAGTCACAATCAATGAACAAATAAAGAGATCAGAGGTCTCCAAACAAACAAGTGCAAACATAACCCAAAGTGGAAAACAAAAAGCCCTCACGTCAGCCCACAAATGGTAAGCCCATCAAGAAAGAGTGCACACCAAACCCGCTCACGGAAGCCCAAGAAAGAAGCAAGCACTCAATGGCGAGATCGAAATGGAGGTGGCGCGAGCACGGGAGGCGAAGGAGAGGAGCCGCCACTCTCCGACGGTTTGTAGTAAGGGTAGACGCTGTAAAATGTCTGCAGCACCGTGAGCAGGAGGAGAAAGATGGCGGCCGCCAGGGAGAGGACTGCCCATGGGCTCCTGAAGTAGGTGTGGATGAGGTTGGCCCGCCACATGTTCCACCTCTTACGGCAGTAGGCGTTCACCTTGCGGTGCACGCCGTCCAGGCTGCTCTCCGGGTCGAGCACCACGTCCTTGGACAGGCTGTTGAACAGCTTGGCCACGGCCTTGTCGCTCCCGACGGCGTTCTGGATGATCCCCTTGGAGTTCAGCAGGCTGACGTCCTTGGCGGAGTCGATGATGTTGTCCATGAAGAAGACGTAGGAGGTGACCTCGTTGCCGGCGCCGACGTGGAGGCGCTCGAAGGCCATGAGGTTGAGGAACATGAACTCGGTGGTGTCGTCGACGACGATGACGGGGAGGCTGAGGACGCCGTGGCTGAACTTGATGTCGTGGAGGCTGCTGGTCTTGCTCTTCTTGAACCGGATGCCGGCCTCGTACAGCTCCACCGCCGACCGGATGATCTCGCTGGACGCCGGCTCCGACACGGCGGCGGACCGGTGGGTAGGGCCGTAGAGCATGCTCCTGCGGAAGAGGTCGAGGGCGTGGAGGCCCAGACCCAGTCCCGCCAGCGGCGGCCGGGCGATGGGAGCGCAGAATTTGAGAACCAGCTTGTTGATCTGATCCTCGTTCTATTTGCAGAAATGCAGCAGCAGCACCGCCAGAACGGAGGACAAGCAACACGCATACAACGAACGATTAGCAATTGAGTTCATCCGAGTTTATCCTCAGCAAATTAATAAAGATTTGCAAAAGTTCCACCTTTGATCATAACTGTCAAGTTTCATCTTAATTATACGGACTCCAGAATAAATTCGTATTGGCCGATCATTCCTATGGAGAACTATTTGAACTGGGATCGAAGGAAGCTGAATGACCCATCCAAAGACTTTGGTTTACGTGTCAGGGTCTAATAATTTATATGACAGGGGAGAAGGAAAATTAACGTGGAGAACAACAATCATTAGCCAAAAAAATGAATCTAATGGTAGTGTTCTCACTACGAAATTGGCATCGTCACATACAACAATTTTGGAAGCGGTGCCTTCCGAAACTTTGGTGACCACTGTTGGTTAGCTGAAATTGTTTTTGGTCGCACACCGGCTATGAATCTTTATGGTTATATCGACGAACATGGCATTTTCATGGTCTTGCCTTGCCTCTGAAACACGATTTAGTATATAAAACCCTATTGTATGCATGGAGAGAACGAAACCTACCTGATATCGAGCGTGCACGCTAACAAGTACAAAGATGTATTGAATTATGTGTGTGTGTGTGTGAGAGAGAGAGAGAGAGAGAGGCAGTTCGGAGATTAGTACCCTAGGTCTGCCGGTCTCAACGGCAACCAGATTCTCCAGAACCAGCAAAGGTAGCTGGTTCTCGATCATCAGCATGTCCCTCCTTATGTAAGGCACAGTGTAGAGCACCCCATGACTGCTAAAGATGGGATCATTGAAGGCGTAGTCATTGGACGGCCCAGTGGACGCACGTATGATTTCAAGCATGAAACATCCATCAACAATCATAAGCTGCAAGAATTTCTGTTTCTCCCTCCTCCACTCCTCGTCGAGGTTCTGATAGGCATCCTGCAGCTCCTGCACCACCTCCTCCATTGCAGTCACGAAGTCATCGAAGCGCTTCTCCGACCTCTTGAGGATGTGGAGGAGGGCTCGGTGCTTGTGCTCTTCCATGGGCATCACCTGGGCTTCGCCATGGTGGAAGGGCCCAAACGACACCACCTGAGGCTTGTAGGCTTTGCTGTTGAGATCCTTGATGCATGCGGGCACCCTGTAGATGGATTGCCTCTTCCACAGCTCCATCTCCTCCGCAGGATTCGCGTTCTTCAGCTGGCCACGGACGTCGACCACCCAGCTCTTCTCTCCTGAGGCCATCGCTGGAAATGGAAACAAGATCTACTATCACGAGTTTGGAGCTTCGTACACACCTATTGAAGCAAGTTGCTTTCCTCCCCTTTTATATGCCATCGAAACGGTAGAGGAGACGGAAAGGAGATGAGCAATCCAGGGCTTCATTCGTTGTTTCTACTGCTTTACAGCCTCGTGACATGAGGGAATTGGGCAGGCTTTAGCAAAGGTCTTCAAATGGGGTGAGTCCGAGCCTATGGATTGGAAGGTGTGTGGAAGAGTATGGAACAGGGGAGGAATTCCTAGAGAAATGGAAAAGGGCATAGGGCCTACACGTCCTTCGTGAATCAAAAGAAGTCTTTCATTCCAAGTCACTGCAAATACGATCCACAGCTCCGCTTCCTTTTATTCTTCGATCCCTTCTAATATGCAGCTTCTTTAATCTTCAAATGAGGTTGCACCACACTGAGTGCCCACTCATCCAAGCTACCTCAAAAGCAAATCCAGAGTCC
This sequence comes from Phoenix roebelenii, assembly GCA_025769935.1. Taxonomy (NCBI): domain Eukaryota; kingdom Viridiplantae; phylum Streptophyta; class Magnoliopsida; order Arecales; family Arecaceae; genus Phoenix; species Phoenix roebelenii. Next base: position 577,745 of record JAOXJJ010000716.1, on the reverse strand, counting down.
AAAATTATCATCAATAAACAACTTGACTACCATGATATCATATATCATGGGCAGTATAAAGCCTACACAGCATCATCATGGCATAAAAACTTCATTGTTTTTTTGATCAGTCATGGTGACAAAATCTTGGAGAGAGAAAGCGTAGGCAAACAATTTTCAAGAACTTTTGAACATAAATCTCAACTTAGTACAAAAAAATTCACATACAGAAAAAGGATAACATGCCCCTGATACGCCAAAGGCTTTCTCATTGATTTTTTTTTCGAAAGATTGGTGACAAAGTACCCCAACAATTCTAGATAAGTCTGATAAATTAAAATTCCATCATAAACCAAAATTAAAGCAGCATATCATGCCGAACCTAAAGCCATGAGCTTGGCCAAAGGCTGAGGCAATGCTCTAACATGCTAATTATACAGGTGAAATGCTGAGCAATGGTATCAAGGAGGTAAAATATGCGAGCATTATTTGACATTTTTCTATTTCCACAATTGCAGTGCAGCCACACCTTAATCAAGTACACAGGCATGCTGACAGAAAATCCTTAGCATCATCTAGCGATCGCTGAGTGCAATCAGCTGGTCCACCACACTTGGGTCAGCAAGGGTACTTGTATCTCCAAGCTCATCCAGCTGCCTGGAAGCAATTTTTCTTAGAATCCTTCTCATGATCTTTCCGCTCCTTGTTTTTGGGAGTCCAGGTGCCCAATGGATTTTGTCAGGAGCAGCAAATGCACCAATCTGATGCAAAAAATTTTAGTGTTAACACATTTACAAATAAATTTGCTCATTTCTGCATCGAATGTCTTTACTCAAGCAATATGAAATTCGCTATGCTGGAAGTTCAAATGCTTGATATACAAAAATTCTTAAAATGAGGTATCTAACTGAAAAACATCTTCAACATTCCATCATGATGCTACATACTACTGAACAATTGAATCTACGATGCCGTAGAAATACATAATGGGGGCAGGAATTCATTTTGGGGTCATAAATTTTATTTTAATAATTTTGCAGACATAAGTACCAAAACCATAATTAATTATCCTACTCTTGGGTGGGATATCTCCCTCCCCTTCCATTGAGAAGAAAAAAAAGGGGGGAAAAACTATTCTCTCCATTAGGCTTGGTGCTATGAATTATTTTTAGCAATTCCTTCATTAGTGGCCACTTCATCTATTAAGAAATAATTATTCAATTCTCTTACAACTTTCATCTAGGTCTTCCCCTCCACTTTCATGACCTGTAGAGAAAAATCCCACCACTATCCTTCCTGAAACCACTTATATTGCCAAAAAAATATCCTTGAACATTCTGTCACCATGCTGATTTCTACAAGAGAATGGAATCTTCTGCCAAGATGACAAATACATTGAAGAGAAAGCATACAAATACTTTTGGGGCAGGGAATCGTTTTGGGGGCAAAGATATTGAATACAATACTTCTACTGGCACTAGCTAAGTACCAAAACCATAACCAATAAACCTGCCTTTTCCATTGGGGATACTCCTAATTATTCTTGGCAATTCCTTTATCAAAGGCCATATCATCTATTGAGGAGAAAAACAAATCCATGTCACAGCTTTCATCTAGGTCTTCCCATCCACTTCCGTAACTTTACATAAAAATCCCATCATCTTCCTTACGGAGGCTTCCTATGCTGCCATCACCTAAACATTGATTGAAACTTCTATTTTGGATGTCATCCTGCTCCAAATTCAGGTCTTGCTAGATCTAATTAATGCTAAAGAGGAAGAAATTAGTAAGGTCTTTAGCAACCAGAGATTGTAAGGCTCGATCCACCTAGACCGGCCTAATATGGTCCAAACCAACCACCCAACCCAATTGTGGGCCGAGCACGTGCTTTGCATGTGCTGGGGGTGATGAAACAAACTCCATTCTTCGTCTCCGACTTCAGGTGGGAGTAGGACTTCCACCACCCTCAGCAGCTTGGAATCCCTAGTCGTCATCTATTTAAGGGCTTTCCCTCTCCCTCGAAGCCCCTCGGGGGAGGTCATCGTCGATCAGCCATCCTTTCCTCCCGTTTCTCCTTTAGATTGCTAATGGCCTAGGTTTATTGTGCTCGCTAGAGATTGTAGCCAAGCCCTTGTCGGACCTCAATGTAAGGCCATAACTCTTCTCTTTCTGTTCTAGCACAAGCCCCATTGCCGGCCAAGGAATCGATCAAGTAAATCACATTTGTTCCATGTTCTATTTCTCTTATTTTTCCTCTTTCCAATTGCCGTAGTCATCGACACATGTTGTCGAAGCCCTGGGCTAGTACCTCGAGATGGGACGTCGAATCTCCTACTCCCGGCAACAAGGATGGAGCCCAATTCATTGTTGAAACCTTTGACTACCCTGTTCCAACCGATCCCTTGTTTCTTTGATTTTTCTTTGTTTTCCGGCTTCTTGCGGCCATCTATCATCAACCGCCACCACCCGTCGTCAGCCATGACCACCTACACCACCACCAGCCACCCTTGTTGTCTTCTTCCTCTATTGGAGAGGGAAAATCCTTCTTTCTCTCTCTTTTCTCTTTTACTCTCTTGTTTCTCTCACCACACTCTCTACTATCTTTCTAGGTTTTATTGGACCCCAGTAGAGGTTCCCTCCTCACTCCCCAGTGACCATGATCGATCCTCATAAAGGGGTCCAAGCCCCTCGTCACCGAGCAACACGTCGAACCCCGCCCCAGCCTTTACCAAGTACCATCTAGAATTTGGTCACCAACGCTCTCTATTGAGTCACCTAATCACCCTGTTCAGACTGACCATACCATCGGGCACCACTACCTGACTAGCCCTATCCTTCCTCCACTCTAGGTCTAGCATGAAGCCACTCCCCCTGTAGCACCCCAATTTGGAAAATTTTGCCCTATTTTGACCCGTTTCCAATTCTCTTAGGTTTCCTATTATGTATTTGAGTTTTGCAGTTGTTGATTATGGATTTTAATGGCTTTGATTAGGTTTTACCAGCTTACCTAATTGAACTTTGAGGTTAAGGAGCAAAGAGGTAAGTACTATTTACACTCCTTACTAGTTTTCAAACTCGTAAGTAATCTTGACATTCCTTATTAGTTTTCAAATTACCACATGTTTTCCATACTTATGATATGGGTGAAAATACAAAAATGAAATTTAACATTGATAATGTCAAGTTTTTCTTAAAACAAAGGATCGAGCAATTGGTGTTATGCAAAACATTTTTTGTCATTAAAACAATGGTTTTATGAACTCTATATTTACAAAATTTGCATTTTTATTATGAAAAGAATGATTGCATGATTGTTTTACTATTAATAATTTATTTATAGACTATGAATCCTATTTATGTAAGTATATTTTAAGAAAATATGTTTTAAGAATGTACGATTTAAGAAAATATGATTTAAGAAATATGGTTAAAGGCTCTTAGATAACTATATGCGGACTATGGCTAATTAAGGCCCTGCCAGCAGGTATAAAGTTGGCAAATG
>JAOXJJ010000716.1:559264-569264 GCA_025769935.1 Phoenix roebelenii | reverse complement strand
GTTTCTATAATTAAAAGGCATCTGATTCCTTTTTTGCAAAATTTATAGTTGGGAGGGACTACATAGACTGAATTAATCAAAAACAAATACACCCAAAATTTATTAAGAACTTTGTGTAACAAGAATTCCAAACCTCAAACCATCTGAGAAAACCAAACTACAATAGTCCAGGAGTTGGGGAATATTTCTGATTCCACCATCAGATATTTATTTTATTTCCATTTTGTAGGCTATAGAATATCACTAAAAGGCATTATATTGATTGGCAAAAAATTGTTGTTAGCATCCTCATAAGCAAGGAAAGAAAACCTAAAACTGGCATACATGCATGGATGTATAACCTTTCTAATGAACACAACCTACAAGCTTACTGTCAAGCAATAATTTAATGCTATTTTGCTTAACACATCAAGCAAGACCTATGCAGTAGGCTATGTCATGGAGCATGGAAAGTCAAAAACACTAAGAAGGCGATCTAAACATAGGTTTGCAGGTGATAATACTATTTTCCATATCTTAGTAGATATCATAGTACGTAAAGTAAAGAATAGACCTGGTTTCGAACTGCTAATATGAGGTTTTTCCGGAGTTCTTCGCTGTAAGGAACACCTTCCACCAATGTGACAAACGCATATATCCCCTGCCCTTTGACCTGAGACCAAACAAATGTTGCCAGAAGACACTCAAAGATGAAGAAAAGCTGACAAGCAGGCCAAGCGGCGGGAAGCTAAAGAACTGCACCTCATGCTCAACTCCAACCACAGCAGCCTCTGCACATTGGGGATGTGATACCAGGGCAGATTCAACCTCTGCAGTGCCAATACGGTGTCCACTGCATATAAATAAAATATCATTAAATAAAAACCCATAAGATATCGCAATGCATTAGTAGGCAAATATGCATTGCATGTATCAAGCTGGGTCCATGGTTATCAATAGAATATTATACAGATGTGAGTCTTAGGGTACCTGACATTGATAACATCATCAACTCTTCCAGTGAGCCAATAGTAACCATCTTTGTCCCTAAGGCATCAAGACAATTACCAAAACATAATTTTTTGCACCATGAAAAATCTAGATGACAAATATCTCAGCTACGGTGTCAACATCTCCTTTGACAAAGCTAAAATATTTTACTTGGAGCGTAAATAGGTTATAAATCTAACTTAATAGATATACCAAAGACAACTACCTGCTGCAGCCATCACCAGTGAAATAATAACCGGGAAATGGTTTAAAGTATGTAGTCTCAAATCTTTCATGATCACCATAAAGCGTGCGGAATGCCCCAGGCCATGATTTTTTGATGCAAAGATAGCCACTGCATTCACCTTCTATCTCATTCCCTTTCTCATCAACTATGACAGGCTGCAATATTTTCCCAAATTTCATATAGAAAATCAAAAAGAATAGAGATTAGAAAATTATGTTTCCCCACACAAGTTATATAGTACATACCAGAACCCCAAAGAATGGAAAAGTGGCCGAACCAGGCTTCTGTGGCCAGGCACCAGGTAAAGGCGCTATCTGCAAGAACCACAGACCAGGTAACACGCCAACTGATTATATCTAAAGGGCTCAAAGGACCGACATGGTTGGCTATCCTAACTCAATCGCCTAGGAAAAGGCACACATGCTGTAAAAATTGAATCAGCCAATGGCAAAAAATGGATGAACAGGCAGTAAAGATACCATGAAACCACCAGTCTCAGTTTGCCACCAGGTATCTGATATAGGACATCTTGAGTCCCCAACAACATTGAAAAACCACCTAAAAGATTTATAGAGAACATGTAAGGAACTTCTTACCATGAAAAAACCTTACTTAACGAAAAGTACTAACCTCCATGCACTAGGATTGATGGGCTCCCCTACACTTCCTAGAACACGCAAAGATTTACGGGAATAGCGAGTAACATACTGCATGATAACATTACAAGAGGTTCACAAAAGATACGTAACCAAATCAACTGATATTCCATATCATTAAACAAGATCCTTTTTTTATGACAAGTATATAATAATGAAGATGGAAACACCCCAAAAGTGAGTGTTTTTATTATTGTCTATCATATATAAAATGGAGGGATAGATGAGCTAATGCTGCAAGGTATGATAAAAATGAGAGATGTTTCTAGGCATTACCAATGCATGCTCATGAAGCTTCATAGGAATGAAAATGATTTATCCCATGATTGCATACAGGCTAGACGGAAATGTTGTTACGGGAAGTGCTTCATAGGAACGAAAATGATAAGGAAGACATATTGCATAATTTGGAAAAACTGCACAAGCAATGAGTAAACCAAAAGGAGGCTTGAAATTCGCATAAACATAATATATACTAATAGACAACCGGATTAAGCTGGTGCCGCTGTGGCACAATCAAAGGAATCTAGGAAAAATCCAATAAGTAGAGAACTATGAATTGGTGTTCACAAACATATATGACAGGATAGTAAAAAGTTTTGGGGCATCCAGTTTGATACTCTAGGTGAAAGGTGAAACCCAGATCCATGAAGTTGACACTCCATTGATATTCTAGAGTGAACTAATTATGGACATGAGAACTGAGAGATGACAGACAATAGTATCAAGAAATATATTGACAACAGGGGGGGAACGTTACAGACTTAAATATACTATCCCAATCTCATAAACTGTTTATGACTAGAATAATTAATTTCCCTCTGAGTCTTTAAAAATATCAGATTCTACTTAAGATGTTGAGGGGGGGAAGAAATCAACTAAGCAACATATTGCATGCAAAACAGAAAAACAGCCTACCTCATCCCCATCCCGCATGAGGGAACGCACAAGTGTCGGGGCAGTATAGAATATTGACACCTTGTACTTATCAACAATGTCCCAACATCGTCCAGAGTCTGGGTAACTTGGAGCCTGCAGTCATCATTCACAAAATTACAAAATATAAACTAGTCTTTGTTTGAAAAAAAATTCCATGGCAGCATAAAAAATTGAAAATAAAAGATCGTATTTAGTTTATAAGTGTTACTTTTAAATGGTATCCTCAAATAAGTCACGGTTTCTTAGAATAACCTACTAATTGGGATACATATCAGCCACTTCAATCAACTAGTAAAGAGAATATTAGGTTGTATGGACTAAATAGGGGATTACTGCAATCAAAATAATAAATACAGTTCATTCCCTAAAACCATCAACTATGAATGCTCTTTTCTATAAAGAACAAAGTTCATAGACAGCTACCCCTTCAAAAACCACAATAGTAGCTCCATTTAAAAGAGGCCCATAAGTAACATAGCTGTGGCCAGTGATCCAGCCGCAGTCAGCAGTGCACCTGTGGTAAGAACACAAGGAAGAAGGACCATATATACAAAATCTTTGCATGATATCTCCTTCGAAGGCATGCTTTAAGACAGTCAATAACCAAGGGCAAAGTAATCAGCATACCAGTATATATCCGATGGCTTATAGTCAAATGCATACTTAAAAGTTGCTGCAGTGTATACCATATAACCCCCAGTCGTGTGCAAAACACCCTGCATATGAAACGTAAGTATCCAAATGATGCAGACAAAAATTTTAAAAAGTTAATAGTGATCACCTTAGGCTTTCCAGTGCTGCCACTTGTGTACAAGAGAAATAGTGGATCTTCTGCATCAACCCACTCCACTAAACACTTTGTGGAGAACTTTGGGACAACATCCTGAAATACAGTCCAAAATAAACTGATTAATACTACAGCACATCCACTTGTTACAAGGCTTTTGCAGTCACGTAACTCATAAACAAGGTGCTAGAACAAATGTTAGTGCAAAGACTTTGCATTAACACGTTAACAAGAAAGGCTTATTCTGACTGATGTGTTGATGTTGAGCAAACGAGCATATTGACCTGCCACCAGACATCTCTTCCTTCCTGCCATTTTGTAGCTTCTCTCTCCATGGCTGACTGGTTTTCATAAGTCAAACACAAGCCTGTTCAAGGAGATAAAGATAAGGTAGTCTATGGAGAAAGAATTATTCATTCTAAAGTGAACAGCTCAACATATTTTGAACAAAAAAAATGTGAAGAAAAAATGTATGGATATGAACAGATGGTTTAAAAATAATTACTAGCATTCCTAGCACCTACTAGGAATTAAAAAAGTATTCTGTCTAATCCCATGGCAAGGTTAAGTCTAAAATAAAATTTTGTATCCACCAAAAAACCATCATGCAAAAATATATCCAAGCATGTTTCTCTCCAACATTCTCGTATTGATGTTATAAAAATTTATTTGATAACGTTGGTATTAGTTAAGGTGAAAACCCAATTAGGATCTCAACAAGAATTTCATCTTGTCTGAAATATCTGTTTCTAATGGTATGTGGCACTCTCCAATAAGATACATGTAAAATTTAGGCCCTCATCATCATGGCTAATAAAAAATGATATACTCCAAAATATTGGCTGATACAATACCAATATGCCGTCCTGGATTTTTCAATTTTTTTCACAACCTTAAATGAGCTTGTTAACTATTAGGCACTGCAAACAAAGCCTTAACATGGAAAATGATTTTGGCTTTGCTAGATCAGCAGATATTTTCATATTTGTTTCGTATATGTTGACCAACAACTGGAAATGCCTCATTTCTTTTCACACTTTCCAGCATTCCATCTTGGCTGAGTTAAATGAAGATCTTGGTTCGTTTCAAAAAACATGGTAATTAATCTTGGTTTTGCAAATGTCAACAGATATTTTAATATTTCAATTCCTCTACATTGACCTAGAACTTGAAATATCTCTTTTTTTTCTTTTTCAAAGTTTTCCAGCTTTCTATCTCAGCAGAGTTAAACCAATATCTCAGTTCATTTCAGCAGCACCCACCCACCAAGATGACTTTAAAAACTATCACTACAATGATGAAATAAAAAAATGCCAGCTATTTTTATTGGAGATTGACAATGTAGTGGCCAAGCAGGTGTGCATGTATCATTACGTACATATGCTTAGTGCATTTGTAACTGGCAAGGCATTTACTGGCTTACCGACAGAGACTCCATCCTTGGCACAGTCAGTTAGAGCGCTGTCCACTATCTCTTTGAGATGGATGGTTTTGGGGCCTCTCCGGACTGCATTGCAGGTTATCACTACTTTCGGTTTGCAATCTAGAATTCGTTGTGCAAGAGATTCCGCAGAGAAACCAGCAAATACAACCTGAATGAAGCTCACAATTTCACATTTCTTCACAACTCAATCTGAACTGTAAGAATCAAAGGAAAAGACAGACAGCTGAGGACAATACCGAGTGGACAGCACCAATACGAGCACATGCTAGCATTGCAATCGGCAACTCCATCAACATAGGCAAGTAGATGACCACCGCATCCCCTTTGCCGACACCAACATGTTTTAAGTAGTTGGAGAGCTGTCATAAAAGAAATGAAGATGCATTGACATTGCCCCAACTTTTGTTAACTGATTTACATGACTTAGCTCCGAGCCCTTCCCCCCTACCCTAAGCCCCAATGGGGAATACCTAAAACAACAGCTGCTTAAGAAAGAGATCCAAGCCGAGCTGATACAATATCTGCCATCAATGAAAGTCGGGCCGAAAGCAACAAAGGCCCAAGCACTGAAGCGGATGCCGATGCCCGAAGGGAAAAAATAAAAAAAGGATAATGGATGAGTATGAACACACCTGGCAAACCTTGTCCAACAGCTCGGCATACGTCAGCTGCCCATCCTGACCCGGCTCATTGCCTTCCCAGTAGATGGCAATTTTCCCACCATTCCCTGCTTCTACATTTCGATCCAAAGAATTGTAGCATATGTTCGTGGTTGCTCCTTTGAACCACTGTGAATTGCAACCAACAGGATTCAAATCAATCTGTTTGTATATAAAAGAAAACAAAAAAAAAATCACGGATGAATACAGTTCCACACCGTGACAAAATACTAACCTCGATCTTAACGGTTCCCTTCCTCACGTCAATATTCTCTGCATAGACTTCCGGATGCCATTTCTCTTTCCAGAAGAACTGCGAAGCGATATCTGACCAGAAACCCGCAGGTTCCTCTATTGACCTCCTGTACATTTGCTGATACTGAAACAGGGGGGCATAGAGATTATCAGCATATTATTATGATTTATTTCATTAAAAATCAAGAATAAAAGCCATCTAAATTAAACTAAAAATCGAATCCTTTTTTGGCTTTGGAAAAAAAAAAAAGGCAAAAATCTCTTAAAGATCGAAACTTTATTGAAAAACGGAATCTTTCTTCCAAACTTTCAGCGAGAGTGATAGCGTTAGCGACGATGACTCAGGAATGGATCAACAAAATCACATCTAACAGAGATTAGTTGAAGAAAAGAAGAAGGAAAAGAAACAGAGAAGGAAACAAGAGGAGTATGGGCCGGCACACCTGTTCGGGGGAGGAGACGAGGGCCTGCGCGGAGAATTCGGGGCTGGGGAAGACGAGGTCGTTCTCCTCGGAGGCGAGCGCCTCCCCGAGGATGACCGCGTTGAGGTGCGAGATCTTGCCGGCGCCGGACGGCAGCTGGGCCATCGACTCCACGTGCCGGAGGTGGCCGGAGGTCACCAGGCTCCGCCGCGGGGACGACGCCGCCGCGCGCGTCTCCATCCCGCCGCCGAGGGAGTAGCCGCACCGCGGAGCAGAGTGAGACCACCGGGCGACGCAAAGGAGAGGAGAAGGCGGGGCCTTGAAGGGCGCGGTGGGGCGACGACTCGGAGATACCACCAAGACGGACGAGTAGGAACAGTTTTTTATTTGGGAGATTTGGGCCATCCGTGACGGAAAGCAACTAATCTTAATCTCGTCAGATTAAAAATAAAAATCTACAAATACTGCAGGGGTTGGCCCCGTCTCTCTCTCTCTCTCTCTCTCTGGGAGCAGGAGTGGAATGCGAGAGGGCCGCGGGTAAACGCTCCGACGCCTTTTGTTTTTTTTTTTTTTTTTTATGGTTCTCTCCCCTGCGGGGGATCAGCCCAACTCACCATTAGCTGGGATGGTTGACTAGCCACATAAAAGGATGAGGCATTCCTTTCCTAATCAAGATTTTGCTCTGCTGGCCTGGATCGAGACTCGAGAGAGAGATCGATACTTCAGAAACTATTATTTAATTAACGCATATGGTCTACGGACGGCATAAGATGGTAGAATTTAACAGACCTTTGAAAAAAAAATAATAAAAGACGGTGATGGTTGGACCTCTTCTATGCAGGAAATGGAGGAAGAAAAAAAAATGGGAGAGTTGATCGTGAAAGAAAGAAATTGGATTTTGGAACTTTGAGTCCCGGTGAAGGTGGAGGTTGCAAGGAGAGAGAAGTTGATGGAGAGGAGCGTTTGCGCAGGGGAGATGGATGGATGGTTTGGAACCAGTGGAATAAAGTTTGGACGAGATGTTTGACTAGCCTTCTGTCCTGTTTTCATTTATGGACCGGGTGAGGCGCATCAGTTGGTTTCAGCATTCATGAGATGCGAACGTTTGCTTCATGTAAGTGGTTGGGTTGCCATGGAGGCTACCGCGAGTCTGCTCGGTGACTACGCATATATATGTTTTGTTTGCCTACGAGAGATGGAGAGGTGGAAGTTAGAAATTACACGGATCTGTTTGAATATTTCCGTAATATAATCCTCTAATTTTACAGAAATCAGACCAGTTGCTTCATTTATTTTGTATTTTCTAAGAATATGTTTAACCACTCCAAATTCTACGTTTTAGGCTGCACCAAAAAAAAAAATCATAAAGATCTTTTTCTTCTTTCCATAGAGTTTAGATTATGTGGTATTTGGTTGATACAAAATCATGCTTAAACTAAGGGTCCAATCTATGAATCTTGTAAAATTTTCAATCCAATCGTGCAGCAATATCTAAACATGCCCGAAATGGCAATTTAAACTAACCCTTCAGGTACCTACCCAACCTGACATTAATGGAATGGATTTTATATGATATGTTTAAATTTAAGAACAAGTATAAAATTTTAGTTCTCATACACAAAGCAAATTCAGGATGGGTGTGAATAATGATAAGAACCTCTCTAAATCCGAGCTGATATAATATCCTTAATGCCTATAATTTTCTCTCCCCACCCTTCATTCACCCAACAACATGTTTCAATCATCCATCTCCCCCCTTGCCTTAGCTGTCTGCACTCCTTTCGATCATTGCCTCGATGACCATCCCCTTTCGCTTGACCATTCCCTTTCGCTCTATCCATCCCCTCCATCATCGCATCCACTCTCCTTCAATCACCAAGGACAAGGGGGGATAAAAAGAACTCCAGAGTTTACTTCAATTTGAACTAAATATATAGTTGGATATGTTGCTGAAAATTGGACCCGGGGGCGACCAGTCAGCCAAGAAAGTGGAGCTCTGGCGAGGACTAGCGAGCGGCGGTCCGTCGGCGGGCGGCGTCCTCCGTGGCGAGGCCTGCAAAAAGCCGGTGGCCGAGGTTTCCGGTGCCGGCCCTCCGATGCCTAAGTCAGAGAAGGGCAAATGTATGTAAGGAGAAATAATGTGTGTCTAGAGTTTTTGCCTTCCAGCCCCCTCTAAGATGGAGGGGTTCTCCTTTTATAGAGGGGCACTTGGTTACCTGTGATGCGATGGGACGAGGTTGCCGTACGACTGAGCACGTCCCATGAATTGGTGCACGATCATGTGAATTAATGCTTTGCCGTATGGGATGAGGTCAGAATTAGGGAATCGTTACGGCCGACTGGACGCAGCCGAGCTGGCTTGCCGTGGAGGACTGGAGATCCGAAGATAACAGGTGCCACGCGCATTAATTGTTGAGTAAGCCGGAGGTCTGCAGGAGCTATGCGTGATGATGGTTGAGTAAGCTGGAGATGTGCATTAATTGTGGAGTAAGCCGGAGATCTGCAGAGGCCACGCGCATTAAATGCTAGGGGCGGTGGCAGGGTATGGTCTCCGATCGGGCTACAGAAGGATGTGACCGCGGTAGGTGAATGGCGAGGTTGGACTTCCGAGATGGCGAGCTCTGAGGCCAAGAGCTCCGAGGTCGGGCACCTGGTCGGGCGCCAGGTCGGGAGCTCAAAGATCGGGTGCATCCGAGGTCGAGAGTTCCGAAGTCGGGCGCCCCTGATCATATGTTCTGTGATATGCTCACGTGCTTTGGGGCGACCTGTATTACCCCAACACTACCTCCGACTTCCGAGTTTGAGCCGCTTGCGATCTCGGACGCGGAAAGTAGTTGTCTTTATTGCTGTGGTGGGGGCCATGGGGACTTTAAATTATTCCGGCGCTCCGCGCGTTTCGGGGCGCTTTTAATGACAGGAGATGGGGCGACGCCTTTTCGTCCTCCGAGACCGCTTCGTGAGACGGGCTTATGATGGGGCCTCGAAATCCGACGGGATACTGCCTCGATTGCGTGTTCGAGGCGCCAACCTAAAATAAATATGCCGCTTCGGTTTTCGAGGCCAACACGTGGCGCAATCCGAACGGGAGGCGGGATCCAGCCTTGCCGATCTGAGCCATCGGGAAGGTCTATATAAACCCCTCGACCTGGCCCTAAAAAAGGTCTCGCTTGGTTGCTTTCCTTTCTTCCCCTGCTTCTAACCTCCTGTTCGTCTTTCACAGTCTTAACCGAGCCTTCCGGCGGCACCTCAAGGCGATTTTCGGCGATCTCCCCCCTAGGTCATCTCCCTTCTTTAGTTAGGGGTATCCTCTTTTCCTTTTTCTTTGTTTTCCTTTATCCTTCGCTTCCCCCTCTCTTTTTTCTAAAAATGGGTTCTGATCCGAAGGAAGTCGGATCTAGTCTGTCGGAGGAGGAACTGGAGCTGGTTCACTCCCGGTTCTTTTTCCAGCCCGAGTTTCATCTCGAACCCGCGGGGCCGGAGGACTGGGTAATGCGACCGCCCCCAGATCGGATCAGGGTGTACGTCGAGACACTCTGGGCCGGCCTGCAGTTGATAAGTGCTTAATAATTTATAATTTAATCATCTTTCCATAGCACTTATCAATGTTCTTAAACTGATAAAT